>JADLZL010003914.1:0-168532 GCA_015844335.1 Chrysopogon serrulatus
CCATTTAGCAAAATTTTTGAAGTCGCTGAAGATAATAAGGTGGTCACCCATCGCTGCCAAGCCGTGCTGAACCCAAGCGCCGCAAGGTGTTGATTAGGAATGGCCACGCGACCGTGTCAAAAGCTTTGGAGATGTCCGGCTTGAGAAGTATCTTTGGAACTTTTCGTCGCCTCGGGTGAGCAATTTGCGCTACGGGCGAATTTAAAATTGTCGTGAATTATTGTTCGTCCCCCGGATGAAGGCGTTACGGTTTTGCCGAGATCAGCTCACCGAGCCATGGCGCGAGTCTCTTTACCCGGCAGCTTGGAGGCCAGTTTTTCGAAGCCGTGGATCATGGTGATGGGCCGGTAGTCCCCGGGGTGCATGCGTCCGGCCGCTTCGGCGATGGGGCGGCGTCTGTATTGTTAAGTCGTAAAATTCCCCATTGTCACCGAAAAATAAGGCGTTGATGGCTGCGATTATGTCGCCCCTTGATCACGTGCCATGCCGCCTTGTAAAAGGCTCTGTGAAGCCGTCGGGGCCGGGCGCCACGGTCGGACGGCGTGTCCAACACCGCCCGCGTGAATTTCCTCTTCCGTGAACGGCCCATCGAGGGCTGCCCGGTCGTGCGATTCCATGCCCGGTTCGATGGAGGTCGAGGGTATGTGTGCTGGGACCCGGCTGCCCAAAAACTCCACAGAAGTGATGGGCTATGGCCTGTTCCATCTCCTCGTGGGTGGAGCACCAAAGCCCGTCGGCGCCTTTCAGCCGGCGGATGGAATTACGACGCTTTCGCCCCCGCGCAAGGAGGTGGAAATATTTTGTGTTTGCGTCTCCCTCGGCAGTGCACGATCTCGCTACGCTTAGGGCTATCGTCTTATTTGCAAGGAGGATAGTCCGAGGCACTTTAGCTTGAGCGACCTACGGCTTCGGTCTCCTCATCCGATAATTGGCGCCGGTCACTTGCCTGGTCAAGCCGAAGCACGATTTCCCTAGCCATCAATAGCTGTTCGGCGACGTTGCCGATTGCCGCGGCTGACCATGCCTGCAGCTCCTTTTTGAGGTTGTGCAGTAGCACGTCAAGCTTGACCAGTGGGTTGGCAATGGATTGATCACACCGCCAGCCCCTGGCTAGTGCGTCCTGGAAGCCCGTCGTTCTCGGCCAGAAGGGTTCGAAGTGAAAACGGCCTTGACGGTGGACGGTCGTGTTTGTATGGAGCAGCAGGGGGCGTGGTCTGGGGCGTCGGAGCCGAGGGCCCGGAGATGGCAATCTCGAAGGTGTTTTCCCAATCGAAGCGAGGCGAGTGCACGATCAAGCCTCACCAAGATGGGCGTCTGCGCTCGTTGCTCCACGATGTACAAGCGTCCGTGCAAGTGTAGGTCTAGCAGTTTGTAGCTCGGTGGACGACCCTCTTGAAGCGGCGTATGGATCTTCGGTTGATGCGGTTGTTGTTCTTATCTTCCTCATTCAAGATGAGGTTGAAGTCACCGATTACCGCCCAGGGCCCCGGACATGCGTCTCTGATGGTTGACAGCTCTTCCAGGAAGAGCTCCTTGTCGGCGTCTGTTTGCGGCCCGTAAACTACCGAGAGCCACCACTCATGTGGCTGCTCATCGCCTATGCTCTGCCCGGTAGTGACGCGCCTGATCGCAGAGTAGCATCGATGTGCGGATCGAGAGAAGGCCACGTCCGGCTCCCCCGGCGCTACTAGGATGCCGCCCGGGTTCATTTTGCGGAACGCGTCTGGCGTAGTCAACGAAATTTATACCAAATAAGGAGAATACGGTGTTACGGGGGACGGCGGCTAGTTTTGTCTCGACAATGCAAACAATATGTGGTCGCTCCTCTGGACAAGAGTGCGAACGACATCGCGCGCCGCGCCCGGAGTTGAGGCCGCGTGCGTTCCATTACAAAATTGTCGTGTTATCCATGAACCCACTCAACCGAGATCCCCTGCGCGCGCCTAGACGCGTCGCCGGGCGCTGCGCCCCTCGGGCGGGCTGCTGGTCCGGGCGGGTCGGGAACAAAACCCTCAAGGCCTCCGGGTGTCTTTGCATTGAGCTTCTTTGTTGAAGATGGTCTCGTACGCCTTCCTTTCCGCCGAGGTCGCCTTTGCGGTGCTGCAGGAGTACCCCAACCGCTTCATGACCAGGATCTCACCGCGCTTGGAGGCCGGAACCTTGGAGAGGGCCTGCGCTGCAATCCGGGCGGCTCCTAGTTAGCGTCGCAACGGCGTCGTCACTTGGACGATTGGCAACAGCGGCGAGGCCTCCTTTCGCAAGACGCGCTTCCTGAATCTCCTCAGCCGGACGCCGATGGTGCTTCTCGGGGTGCCGGCTCCGCTTGCCCCTGAGTCGGTGGAGCGAGCGCCAACAGGGGTCCCGTCGGCCGGCTGGTTGGGAGTAACCCTTCGCTGGAACGGTCAGCCCGACACCGGCCGTCGCGGCGTGGCGGTGTTGTTGGCGGTTGGCGGCTGGACGAAGTCGGGTCGAGATCCGCGGCTCGAACCCCGGAGGCGGCGAGCACGCGGGGCTTATGGCGCATGTGGGATCCGCATGCCGCCCCGGCGTGGCTGCCAGAGCGGGCAGGGGCGGTTGACTCCAGCCGGAAGGCATTTACGGGGCTCGCGTCAAACAGGCCCGCGGTGGCTACGGGAAGCCGGCGTCGCGGGCTGTTCCTGGGCGCCCCCCTGCGTCTTGTGGGCTGGTCGGCTCCTCACCAGGTGCGACAGGCGTTCCCCCAGCAGCGGGTGCCAGGGTCGCGCCGCGGGGAGGGTACTATTGCTGGAATTCTAGCAGCTGTGTTTCTTGCAGGTGCTGGTTATCTTCTTGGACAGGTACTTATTTTTTGTTTGAAATTGAGCACCATCAGAAGTGTCTTTGATCTTGTCTTTAGTATATACCAGTGTTTATATAGTATGATAGTCAATCTAGAAATTGCAATTTCTATATGGAAGCTATAGTGATGTGAATGTTATACTTCTTACACTGGACTGTAAAATTGGTTGCCCCTCCTCTTTTTGTAGGGCACATTAGGATTTGAAAATTTCTTGAAAAGTATATTTGACAATTAGTTTATCTTACAAAAAAAACATCCATTGCCACAAAATTGATTTCGTGTTAAAGATCTCTGAAAAATGAATCTCTTGGTGCAAGTTTTGTAAATACTAGACATGCATACCGTTTGACTAATTGTTGCTGGAATTTTACGAAGATTGATATTTTCAAATCCTAATGCACCAAGAAGAAAAGGAGGGGGTCCATGATTACTAAGGAAAGAATCCTGCATTGTGCTGCAGGTGGACGTATCACAAGTTGTGGTGTGCGTTCTTGCCTCTCAGATTGCGAATTATGTTGAGAGCTATATTGGGGCGACTTTACAAGGCAAGGACGGTTTTGAATGGGTAGAGTTTGCACTTTTAGCTGACTAAACTGATGCTTCATCTACAAAGCTTGTTTTAACTTTTCCCAGTTAATCCATTTCTTCGTTTCTGCATGTTTGTTTTTGGGTGCTAACTGTTATGTTGTTTGCAACCTTGCATCATCAAAATGGCTTACATGAAGTATTGTTGGAGTACCAATGGTGTATTTAGGCCTTGTTTGGATCCCATGAATTAGTAACTAGTTGACTAAAAATTAATCTATAAGGATCCAAACAATTGAACTAGTAGGTGAACTAGTGGGTGAACTAATGACCAATTTAAATCTCAACTAGTACTCAATAGTACATAAAAAACCCAACTAGTTGAACTAGTTGTTAGTTCATTGGATCCAAACAGGTCCTTAATAGGACCATCATCATTTATGCATGCCATAAATATATCCGCTACCTTGTGGACAACCATCTTATTTACTTCATGACCTCCTAGATCAATTTCAGCATAATGAGTTGTGGACATTCTCAGCTTGTGGCTTAATGCAACAAAGTATATAATCCAGATCATTTTGGTATAACCCAATATTGATGTGGCATAATGCAAAGGACATTATATAATTTTATTTGCTGGTATCTATATAGCTTTCATTTCATATGTTTAGTGACATCGGTGCGTGCCTGCATCTCATTGAGAGTTAGAGAATAAATTAGCTGCTACCACGCTTGACTTATGTTTTTAGGCATGTAAACTAATTATAGGATGCATCATATATATACATAGTGCAGAAATTTCATTTGTCAATATTGTTTTTTGTATCTCTTGGCGGCTACCAATTAGCTTCTGTTCAGTCAACTCAAATCCATGACATCACGTGAGGTTTTCTTCTGGATGAAAATTTTCGTTTCAGGAAGACAATTTATATTGAACCTCACTGTTTCTTATTTTTGGTGTACCACGCTTTTTTTTTTCTCTTAACTAATGTTGAATATTGTTCTATGCAGCTGAATAACGATATTGTCATTGTATTGAATATCTCCATCGGTGCCATATTGGCTGTTCTAACGCAGCAGCTGTTCGTGAGGTGGAGATCATAATTTTTCCTTTTGACTTAGCTCTACCTCCACTACTCGGTTTATTTTGCCCATCTGAAATGTAATCATAGATTCACATTTGGGCCTTCATAACTTTCTCTAGGTTCCAGTCTTCGTTATGTCTACCGTGGAAATGCAAAACTGTCTTTCCTTCAGGTACATTGATGAGTTTTCTAATTGTGATGTTGACTTAGTGTTAAGGCAGTTGTTAATTAGGATCTGTTTTGATAGAGCTCTCAAAGCGGCTTCTGGGCTTGATCTAGATGCTCTGCCAAATAACGTTTTTAATTAAGAAATGATTCTACGCTGTTTATGTGAAGTAATTCTTTACAAAAATAAACTAGGAGATTCGAAGCTGAAAAGGTAGCTGATTATGTGAAGTGATTCTTTAATATCTCTCGTCCCAAGAACAGACTTAGAAGGGCATGCAGGACATGTTTGGTAGAACTTAAAATTATAATCATTTGAGTATTATTACCAGCCGAATGAGCCCAATTCGGCTCGCTTGCGTTTAACAGCGCCAGATCGCATCGGCTCCAAAAAAAAAAAAAAAAAAAAACGCCAGGTTTTCGCCAGCGGGTGCTTCCCCGCTCTGTACCATGACTCGGCCGAGGCGACACAGAGCTGAGCAAAGAACCAAGGCACCAAGCTGAGGTGAGACGGAGAGGTAGGGAGTAGCGGCTGGGGCTGCCTGTGGTGCCGCGCTCGTCGGGGCTGTAGCTGCGGATACAGCAGCGCAGTGCGGCGCCTTGCTGCACTCGCGCCGGGTCGGGGATGTCCCAGAAATTTCGGGCTCTGGTGTTTTGGGGGGCGTTTGAAGTAGGGCGCAAGGGTGGCTGAGCCTCTTGGCCAGGCCGTGGCCAGCCAGAGCCAGGTTGAAGGGGCAAAGGAGATCGTGTATTCGTGTTTGATTCCACCTAGAATGCGTCGACCACGCGGTGCGCCTAGGGGAGGATGCCGCCCGCGGCTGCGTTGTGGAGCACCTCGTGGAGATTGCCGTCAGTCCCCGCTGCCGGCACGCGCGGGCACGGTGCCCCGACGGCCGCCCGTCCCCACTGCCGGCGCGTGCGGGCGCGGCATCGCGACGGGCGCCCGTTCCTGCTGCCGGAGCGTGCGGGCGCAGCGCCTCGACGGCCGCCCGTCCCTACAGCAGGCGCGCGCGGGCGCGGCGCCCCGACGGCCGCCCGTCCCCGCTGCCGGAGCGCGCGGGCGTGGCGGCGAAGACGAGCTCCGCGAGCGCCGGGCGTGCGGGCACGACGAAGGCGCTTGTCTGCTCAGACTCGAGGCGGAACATGGCGGCGGTGGCAGCGCGCAGCGGTAGGGCACCTCGGCGGCGCGCGCAGCGGTAGCCTCGTCGAACTCTTGGAGAAGGAGCGGCGGCCGGCTGGGTGAGAGACGGAGGAGGAGGTGACTTGGACAAGATGGCAACGGGGAATTCCCCGTCGGGTTTTGGCTTCCCATCCCCGTCCCCACGAGATAAAAATTTCCCCGTCCCCATCCCCGTGAAGTCTCTCGGGGAACGTTTTCTCCCCATCCCCGTCCCCGCAACTGAAATGAAGAACAATTTCTCCAATCAATAATCCAAAAGCATGAAAATCCAGAAGAAAAGCCACCATGCAAGAGCACAAGTACCAGACAAGTTACAGATCACAACTCCTTTTACAGGTATGCATGCGACCACAAAAGAACAAAGCAGATCCCACACATCAATAACGGAGACAAGCAAGTAGATGTTGCATTCTTGCATTCGAGCATAGATAGCTGAGATCCAGTACAGATCAGCTATAGAGTACAAATCGAGCAGAGAGAAAAGAGGGGGATCCGTTGCAAGCTAGCAGCTTGTCATCCTGCTCCCATTAGCTGTGATCTGCGAGACGGACAGCAGGGGATGGAGGAGCTCGTGCTGCTCTGCTTCACGAGGAAGTAGGAGGGAGGGAGCTCACGAGCAAGGCATGCCGATGGAGCGCGAGTACGGGCGTTGGGGACTCCGTCTGCCTGTTGCTTTTGCATTTGGTGGCGGCGCGGGCGGTGGAACTGCTTAGACAGACACGGAGAAGAGTTAGGGTTGCTGCATTATATATGGCACCTCAACATGGGCCTTTGATGGGCCATCGGCCAGCTATCGTACGCCAGCGATTTAGCAGATCGGGGATACGGGGAACGGGGACGGGGGACGGATTCCCATCCCCATCCCCGCCAGACCCGACGGGGGGCAGTTTTTGCCCGTTAAGATCCCCGTGGGGATCAGTTTAGTCCCATCCCCGTCCCCTAATAGGGTAATTCCCCGCGGGGAATCAGGGATCGGATCCCCATTGCCATCTAGTTGGATCTCTTGCGTGAGCCAGAACGAGACTGGCTCTCAAAAAACGAACCCCCAGAGCGTTTCCCCAGGTACAGGAGAGAGAAGACAAATTGCACGCGTTGGGCCAGGCCGAATATTGGGCCAAATGAATCAAACAAGGAAAAAGTCTACTTTTTCCTCCTCAACTTTCACGAAAGTCTAATTTTCCTTCCTCGAACTCTAAAACTAGACAAACAGCCTCCCTTAACTTTTCAAACCATGCACTTTACCTCCCCCGGAGTGGTTTTGATGGTGGTTTTGCTACAGTAATGGTGGTTTTGCTACAGTAATGGTGGTTTTGTCTTTTTTTTATTTATTTTGGCTGAATTTTTGAAAAATCATATTAAATCATAAAAAATTTATAAAATAGAAAATCTAATTTTATTGGACTCCATATAAGTAGATCTACACAGTGGATATATAATATAGTATATTTTTATACAATTTTTTTGCTAGTATTTTTCTTTTTTATTTATTGTGGCTAAATATTTGAAAAAGCATAGCAAATCATTGAAAATTATAAAATAGAAAATTCAATTTTGTTGGACTCCACATGAGTAGATCTACAAAGTGAATATATAATATGGTATGCTTTAGTTCAACAAAATAATTATAGAAGCTATAGTTATGAGTTATTTTAATTAATTATAAAAAAGTATAGATCGAAAGTTACATCAAGAATTTGATACTAAAGTATATCATATTATATATCCATTTATATATCTACTCATGTGGAGTCTAATAAAACTATATTTTCTATTTTATGATTTTTCTTTGATTTACTATGATTTTTTTAAAGATTCAACCAAAATAAATAAAAAAAGAAAAAAAGATTAGCAAAAACTTTATACTAAAGCATACTATATTATATATTCACTATATAGATCTATTTATGTGGAGTCCAATAAAATTAAATTTTTTATTTTATAATTTTTTTGTGATTTACTATGATTTTTTAAAAATTCAGCCAAAATAAATAAAAAAGAAAAAGACAAAACCACCGTTACTGTAGCAAAACCACCATCAAAACCACCTGGGGAGGTAAAATGCATGGTTTGAAAAGTTGAGGGAGGCTGTTTTGTCCGGTTTTGAAATTCAAGGAGGAAAATTAGACTTTCGCGAAAGTCGAGGGGAGAAAAAGTAGACTTTTTCCATCAAACAATGCACATTGCTGCGGGAGGGGCGGGGCCACCCAAATGCTCTACTTCAAACGCCCCCTTGGTGGCCGGAAGGACTGAATAAGGGTAAAATAAAATAAATCTTCTCGAAGTCTCCACCCGCAATCCGGATCTCGACCTCAATGGGGGAAACGCGCACGGTTGAGAGAGGAATCGCGTCGTCTTGCCCCCTGTTCCTCTCCCCCCACCGCCCCCCCTCCTCCCGCTGGGTCGTCGTCCATCGACTTTGGTGAGTCTTCCGCCTCCGGTCCCCCCCCTCTCAATCCGACAACAACAACAACAACAACAAAGCCTTTTATCCCAAGCAAGTTGGGGTAGGCTAGAGATGAAACCCAAGAGAGACGGGAAAATGGAAGACACAAAAGGGCACACGACAGAGAAAAGAGGTCACGGTTCAGCACGTTGATTGCCGATCTCCAAGCGCCTCCCGTCAAAAAAAAAAACTAAATCCTTGGAGATATTCCACTCCTTAAGGTCTCTCTTAACCGCCTCGTCCCAAGTCGGTTTAGGTCGACCTCTACCATTTCTTTACATTATCGGCCCGCCGAACCCCACTACGCACCGGGCGCCTCGAGAGGCCTCATTTGGACATGTCCAAACCACCTCAATCGGTGTTGAATCAATTTCTCCTCCAATGGTGCCACCCCAACCCTATCCCGAATATCGCCGTTCGAATTCTATCCCTCCTAGTGTGCCCACAAAACCAACGCAACATACGCATCTACGCCACACTCAATTCTTTGGACATGTCGCCTTTTTTGTGGGCCAACACTCAAAGACCAGTATAACATCGCCGGCGAATCGCCGCCCCTATAGAATTTACCCTTCAGACTACGAGGCACCCTTTTATCACAAAGGCGCTTGAAGCTTGGCGCCATTTCAACCAACCCGCTGCAATTCATTGCCCTCTCAATCTGAATCCCACCAATATCATAATCTCTGTTGTTAGATTCCTTATCAATGGCTACTTTGATCTTCCAAAGTTGATGAAAGTAATGGTGGGCAGTAGGATAGCAAGACCCAGATAAGAAAATGGTAGCATCAGAAAATACTTTCAAGAAACTGCAAACGGCCCTAGATCTTTCCCATTCCACCTCTGAGGGTGCAGTGATAAAATTCTTATCTTGTTTTCCCAATTCATCAAAAACCTTCCTAAATGGATATGCAGAATCAAGCATGAGATATGTTGAATTCCATCTTGTACAGACATCAAAGGTGGGCTGTTTTTCAGTTGATACCCCTATTTGTTTGGCTAGTTCCTCAAATTTCTCCTTTCGAGCCTGAGAACTTTTGACATACTTTACACTTTCTCTAATGTTGTCCCCTATGCCACTGATTTTTTTTCAATCCATATTGAACTACTAAATTAATGACATGCGCACCACATCTAACATGAAAAAGTCTTCCTTTACATGGTAGAATCTTCTTTAATACAAGATTAGCTGTCAACAATTCCATCATTGAATTGTTAACTTTGGCATTGTCTAATGTTATACTAAAAAGTTTGTCCTCAATATTCCACTCTTGAATGCCTTTTAGTATAACATTAAACATGGACTGGGAATTGTGTGGTGATTCCATCATCACGAATTTGATAATTCATTTTTCAACTTTCCAATCACTTGAGATCCAATGACAAGTGACACATAAATACCGTAAGGTTTGATTGGATGTCCACATATCAGCTGTTAATGACACCTTTGAAATGGAATTCTTCAATATCTCCTTTAGCTCAAACTTTGCATCTCTAAAGGTTTTCATGCAATCCAACTGAATAGTTGTCCTTGACACCATTTTGAATAAAGGGTTCAAACTGGAAACAAACCCTCTAAAGCCATCATAGTCAACTATAGAGAATGGGAGTTCATGCAAGACAGTCATACGAACTAATGCTTTGCGAGCCAAATCAGAATCATAAACCCAATTGTCTAGCAGATCACTATCATTAGGAGTTGAACCAGCACGCATTTTGTCAACTAATTCAATGACTCTAGATCTTAATTTACACCGTTGCAAATGTTTCTTTAGGTGACTAGTTCCTATGCTTTGTTTTCCACTAAAATAATCATGACAATGCATACATTTGGCTTGAACGATCTCACCATTTTCCTTGATAGGCTCAAATTCCTGCCAGTATTTAGACCTTAGTGTCCTAGTTGTACCATTTGCTCTCGAGCCTGCATTGTTAAAGTCAAATTAATACACTTGATTTTACCTTAATACAAGTTGCAAAAGTAGTACTATAATTAACAATAGAAATTGTTACTTACCCCTTGAATTTCGAGCTGTCGTGCTTCTAGAGGACCTTAGTGTTGGAGATATTTGAATTTGATTGGCCATCCTAAGATAGGGAGAACCAATCAGACTCCTTGCTCTCTTCGCCCGGTCAAATCTTGTTGACCTAGTTGTTGAATCTCTTGTTTGCTTGGCTGTTCTAGGACTGCTCGGCCCTGGCATTATGACCTCCACTACTGGAGTTCTTGCTGAAGGAGAACCAGCGGAGAACTCATCCTCAAACCCTTCCTCAGACCCTAGAGGAGTAACCACTGGAGAACTGTCCATAGTTGCAGAAGTAGTATTGTTGTTGCGCTTACCATGTGAATTCTGAGTTGTGCTTCTAGGGGACCTTAGAGTTGGAGACATTTGAATATGATTGATTATCCTTAGAGTGGGAGAGCCAAACATACACCTTCCTCTCTTCGTCTGATCAAATCTTGATGATCCAATTGTTGAATCTCTTGTTCGCTTGGCTGTTCTAGGACTGATTGGCATCGGCATTGTGACCTCCACTACTGGAGTTCTTGCTGAAGGAGAACCACTAGAGAAGCCTTCTTCAATTGTTGGAGTAGCCACTGGAGAACTCTCCACAGTCTGTACAACCTACAAGTTAGACAAAAAAAAGATTTATGTCTATAAGTAGCAATCTAAAATAGAATATCCAGATACTCTCCCTAGTCAACAAGATCTTGCTGCACTACAAATACATGTCTGCAATCACTAGCTACATCAAATGAGAAGGGAAAGCGACTCCATGTTCATTCTACCGCTCTTGCCAGTTGCATTCGTAGATTCAGATACAGAGATAAGGAGAGAAAAAAGATTGTTATCTTTGGGACAATACGTGATAGACAAAACAGCAAGTACTTTGCTATCTTTTCTACATCAATTTTTTTTTTCAAGAGAAATAGGAGGGTGCTGAGTCCCTACTGCATATTCCTAGTATGTGGCTTTCCAGATGCTTATCATTCAGGTCCAACTGAAAGGATGGCAGGACAGAAAAGAGAATGTTGTTGATATATTCCTATTCCAGCATTGATTATAAACTTTGGATGCCGTCCTTGGAACTTGGGGGGTGGTCCTGACTGAAATCCTGATAGTAGCAATTAACCAACTAACCAACAGGTTATTCCTCTCCTGCTGCTGCTGTTCCCCATCATCGACAACACATGCATCTGCATTGTACTACTGTCTAGGATTAGTACTAGTAATAGTAAAAAACAGAAGTCATCATTTTCTTTTTACAGAAAAGAATGAACTGAACAGAAACTAGAACTGCACATGTTCTTTTTACAACCTTTGAATCTTTCAACTAATAGTTAGTAGACCTGCACATGTTCTTTTTTCTGTAAGCCCATGCCTTATCAAAACTGAAACCAATCCTTATGTTTTGGGACAGATGGAGCAACATGTAAGCATTTTGGGATTTTTACTAACTGCAGACAATTACAAAACATGCTTTTCATCCTGCTTCACAAACATTTATCTAATGCTTAAATAGATCTATATGTATTATAAGCTTGCCCTTTTACTACATCCTGACAAGAACAAGTTTGGAGGTGCAGAGGCAGCATTCAAACCAGTGATGTGCTAGGCCTGTGGTTGAATCTAGTGAATCTAGCATATCAGAAACAAGTAGAAATCTATGGCAAATGGAGCACACCACGGATCTGCAGTACCTCACGCACATAATAAGAAAAAAAAAATGCCCACCCTGTAACCCCAATCCACAGTACTCAAAATCCCTAATCATCTTTTTCGATGGAAGCAAACATAGAGATTCAGAATAGAAGAACATAAACTCACCTCCACGTTGAGCACCGGATCCAGTGGCGCATCAGAGAGGTGTGGCTGTTGCAGGAGACCGTCGCCGTTGCTTGGGGTAGAAACATGGCCGGGAGATCGATGTGGAGAAGGGCGGTCGATGAAGGGCTTGGGGAGCGGCGCGGGTGGAGGGGACCTGATACGGACATGGACAGCCGCAGCAGCAACGGATGGGCGGCGCGAGGGCTGGGGCGGCGGCGGCCTCCGTCGTGGCCGAGCGGCGCGGCGGCTGGACTCAGACTTGGTGACTCAGGCATGGTAGATTGGGTTACCCAGCAGACACAACACTATTTGGCACCAAATATTATTGGGTCGGCCCAATGGGTAATAGCACCATATTTCAAATTTTGGGTTCTGGGTTGATGGGTCAACCCACTGAAACCTGCATATTTTCTATTTTATGATTTTTCTTTGATTTACTATGATTTTTTTAAAGATTCAACCAAAATAAATAAGAAGGGAAAAAGATTAGTAAAAACTTTATACTAAAACATACTATATTATATATTCACTATGTAGATCTATTTATGTGGAATCCAATAAAATTAAGAGTAAATTGCAACCGAAGTACAATAACTATACTGGTGTGTGCAACTCACCCCAACATCTTATAATATGTTCAGTCCAACGCAAGAACTTATTATTCAGGTGCATAGACGGTCCAAAGACCCCATACCTCCGTAGTGTACGTATCATACTATCCGAGGCTTGAGAGAGCTCGTATCGCTGTATCGGCTGGCTCGTTTCAACCTGTGTAAGCCACTTCAAGCCAGCTTGGCTTATAAGCAAATTGAGTCACATTGTGAAGCCAGCCAAGAAATATTCCCTTCCAACAACCCGTGTAAGCCACCGATGCCACCACCACCGGGGCCATGACCCGGCGCGCCGCTTGTTGTTTCTTGATGGGGACGGGCTCTTCGGGGTTGCCACCGGTGACCCACAGGAGCTCGTCGGAGCGCCTCGTTGGGGGCGCTGTCGGGGTGCCGCCGGTGACCCGCAGGAGCTCGTCGGAGCGCTGCTGGTGACCCGAACAAGCTGGTTGAGGGCGCTGTCGGGTGCCGCCGATGACCCGTAGAGGAGCTCGTCGAGCACTGCTGGTGAGCCGAACAACACTCGTCAGCATGCTCCCCACAGCCGGCAACCATGTAGAGGTGAACTTCTTCCCCACATGTTCTGTACCGATGTAGGTGAGATGGTTTGTGGGAGTGTAAAGCATTTTCAATTTTCTGAAAGTTCGGCATCTTGTTTCAGCATCTTGTTTCATTGTTGCAAACCGTTTAATTAGAAGTCAAATCGAAACTGCAGTATATATGTCATACATCCAAACTGGGAGTTAATTTTGGGAAACAATTGAACGGTGGATTCAGTCTCTGCAGTTCTTATTGTACTAGTTAAAGAATAAACAGGTGCTCCAAGATGCATCAGTAAATCAAAAATTCAGAAATAGAAAAGAAAAAAATCAGAAATAGAGAAGATTGCAAGTAAAAATTAAAGGGTTTTGTTTACTTATCCCAATGATAAATAAATTCAAAAATAAACATTTAGTTCACATGAACATTGTAACTAAAGAAATTAAAGTCTGTAGGAACTAGCTCGTCTTGAGTCATGTATCTCCTGGGGCAGATTGACTGTTATTTATTTCTTCAGTTGCAACATCACACTGCGCCCTATTTCCAAACAACAAGAATTCAAAACCTCTGTTAGTACCCTGAGGTTGCTTTGCATCCTCATAATTTCCATGCCCACTTCTTCCTCCCCTTCCTCTTGTTCTTCCAGCACGCCCTCTCCCCCTTCCTCTTCCACTTGTTGTACCACTGTCTTCTGCAGTATGTAGCCCAGGTTGCTCTGCATCCCCATAATTTCCATGCCCACTTCTTCCTCCCCTTCCTCTTGTCCTTCCAGCACGCCCTGTCCCCCTTCCTCTTCCACTTATTGTACCACTGTTTTCTGCAGTATGTAGCCCATCTGTTTTACTCTTTGCCTTTTTCTTTGACCTTGTACCACTAGCTCGACCTCTACCTATATTCATTGCTGTAGTAACCCTTGGTGGTGGTAGGTTGTCTCTTTCCATAGCTACAAATATATTTTCTTCTGGTAATGAAGCCCGCGGCTGCATTGTTGATCGTGGTATGTTATCCTACACATTATAGGAAAAATAAGTACACCTTTTAGCTACTAAGTAATGTCATACAAAATAAGTAGAGAGGTGTACTTGACGTAATAGATTGAACACCAAAGTATCAGCAGTTTGACTTGGATCTGCTGCTTGATTCATTCTAGGTGGCATAATGTCCTGAAAAATAAACGCAACAATATTCCGGTTGTCATACAAAAATACACTATCTTGTTCAAAAGTAAGATTAAATCTCATTTACCTCTAGAATGCTTGGGTCATCGTATTCTTCCAATTCTTCTTCTGGATTAGGCATATTTCTCTTATCTGGATGTTTATGGCAAGTTCTCTTGTTGTGTGTAGCTGACCCACAAGCACTGCAGTGCATTAAGACTCCATGTTTGCTAAGTTTGGTACCACCTTCTAAATCTATTGGATTTTTCTTTCTATTTTTTGTGGGCCTCCCTACCTTCTTTTCATACATAGGTGGCTGGACATCAACCCCATTCATTTTCTCCCAGTGTGTTTTGTCTCTCACAGGCCATATGTTATAACCATATGCCTGCATATATGTTTCAATCGAATAGCACTCATGCACCATTTTTTCTGGGCTGATTTCGTCATGCCTAAAACATGCAATGGCATGGCAGCATGGTATCCCTGTTAGCTGCCACCTCCTGCAATCACATGACCTCACATTTATATCCACTATGTTGGATCCAAATTTGTCATTGACTGAAAAAATCCCTCCTCCTCCTGCAGGATATACCATACAAGATGCTGCAACCTCTATATGTCTATCAAGCTTCTTCTTTACCTTGGGACATATATTGCCTGTCCACTTATCTCTAGCTTCATGTTGCTTTGTGTAGATCCTGTTCATGATTTGACACCTAATTTTCTCAAGCATTGAGAGTATAGGCATCTCCCTAGCATCCAATATGTACCTAGTGGGATATAAAATGTAACTGCAAGTTTTGAGGTAAAAACATACAAAAAATAATGACATGTGATTGATAGGTTACTTACTTATTAAAAACCTCACAATTGTTGTTTAGTAGCAAGTCACATTTTGGAAAATCACTGAAGAAGGCCCTTACCCATGTATTGGGTGCTAGTTCTTCAACCCAAGCAAAGGCTTCTGGGCTATCCTTCTTCATTTGTTCCATGTTCCTCTCCCACTGAGGGATATTGCTAGATCTAGCTATTGCCCATAGATCATTCTTCAATGTTTCCCCTTGTGAACTGAGTGGAAGTTTTGATACAAGTGCCTTACACAAAACCTATGTTCACCAATAAGCTCTTGCATGTGCAGTGTTCGTGCATTGTAGGATCTCTAAAAATTCCTAGACATACAACAGGGACCATGTATCACTGTTGCAAAAATCAAACCAATCTATTTTGCTGTCCATATATATCCTTTTCTTGCCAAGTCCACAAAAAAATCCTGCATGATGTATCTCCACACTGAAGTGACCATCATGATCACCTGCAATTAATAATATACTCTACATCAGTTCACAAATCCTGCATAATCGTATGGATCTATATGTCATGAGTATACTGTATGAGCAAGCTCATCACGAGTCTGCTACTTGTACTGCAAATTATATGCAAGGCAAACAACCGTGCGGCTCCTTTCTTATATATCTTTGATTGAATTGTATCAAATGACATGGTTTAGATGCAAATAACAGATGAGAACTGACCGTATTCAGGTGGAGCAGCGCCAGGTTCTCGGCGACAAGGCTCCATTGCTCGCGGACACCTACGTTGATTCGCCGCAGCGCTGCCTCGTCTCGACGACAAGTGCTCTACTTCGTCTTGATCTAGACGTCGGCGCCGTCGTGTCGTCAAGCGATCTGTATACAGGGTTGTGCTCCTTGTTTTGAGGACACCATGGGCTTCCCCGTTATGTCGTGCTGCATAAAAGTGGGCTTTTGAGTCCAAGTGAGCCGACCTAAGTCATGATGCCGAGCGAGCCGACTCGTCTTGATGTATAACTACGAGCCGAACTGACATGAACCGAAGAAGATACAAGCTGTTAGCGCACACCAATGACACCTACGTACATGTTGTGGCTTTTGGTTCGTACATGCACCAAAATGACAAGTTTCTGTGCTACTCTTAAGCAAATCCAAAGATGTATGGGCAATTTGCACCCACCTATATAGTTGTTGTATTTCTGGTGCAATTTACTCTAAAATTAAATTTTTTATTTTATAATTTTTTTTTTATGATTTACTATGATTTTTTAAAAATTCAGCCAAAATAATAAAAAAGAAAAAGACAAAACCACCGTTACTGCAGTAAAACCACCATCAAAACCACTCCAGGGAGGTAAAATGTATGGTTTGAAAAGTTGAAGGAGACTGTTTATCCGGTTTTGAAATTTAAAAAAAAAAAATTAGACTTTCGCGAAAATCGAGGGAGAAAAAGTAGAATTTTTCCATCAAACAATGCACATTGCAGCCGGAGGGCGCAGGGCCACCCAAATGCTCTACTTCAGACGCCCCCTCGGTGGCCGAAGGACTGAATAAGGGTAAAATAAACTAAATCTTCTCGAGTCTCCACCCGCAATCCGGATCTCGACCTCAATGGGGAAACGCGCACAGCGAGAGAGGAATCGCCGTCGTCTTGCCCCTGTTCCTCTCCCCGCACCTTCTCCCCCTCCTCCCGCTGGGTCGTCGTCCATCGACTTTGGTGAGTCTTCCGCCTCCAGTCCCCCCTCTCAATCTGAATCCCACCAATACGTGAGTAGTACTAAGAATGAAACCCTAACCTTACCATATGCCCAGTACATGCCATGCCCACTGAATAGAGAGATTTAGCCGAGGCGAATTGTACCCCAGATCCGAGACCTCTACTCCCCTTCTATCTGCGAATTTTAGGGTTTGGTGACGAAGGGAATGTAGTGATAAAGCTGTAGCGCTGATCTGGCCGGACGGAGTCCTTCAGCCTCTCCAACCCACTGCTGCCTTAATGCTTCATATGAATCTGAATGCTCCAGGATCCTGCTGTTTGTCTGAGTTTGTTTTACTTATGTTTCCTTAACAGCTGACTGGCTGGGGGCAGACGGGGTAATCTTGGTGCTCTTTGAGACGCCCTCTGGCTTTGCAGTCTTCCATTATGATGGGGTCAAACTTTTTCGCCCAAATGCCTTGCGGGTACCTACTTTCTTGCTTTCTTATTCTTCCCTTTATTTTATTTATTGAGGTATTTCTTGCTCTTGACGTCCTCTGGACTGATTGCAGGATATCTGGTCAGAATTCATGGACGAGCGTATGGCAAAAGAAGTTGGTACCTCTTATTTCAATCTTGCATCAGATTCCCATTTTTTTAATTTATTATGTTTTCCCCTTTGAATTGATGAATGGACGAATTGAATGAGCACGGGCATGTTGTATAGGCCCAACAGTCCTTATACATACTTGCTTTGCTACCAATTTCGGACTAGTAGCTGCTAGCTAGGACGATGGAGGTCATACATGATAATAACCAACCTGCAGGCACAAATGTAAAGATCTTGAAGCCAATATAGTTTAGCAATAAGCACTAGCATTTCTTCTCCCCCCCACACAAAAAATAGGTTCAAAGTGCAATACTGTCAATGTAGCTAGTTATGCATGCATTTATGTACATCTTTCAATTTTAGCACACTTTTTGGTACTGAAAAAACATGAGTGGGATCTGATACGATTTTGAACAAGACTTGGGAAATTTTTAGTATTTCATATTTGACCAAAGATTTCACCCTCCTGTATGTTTTCTTCTAAGTATTATTAGTTCCTCTTCTTCACAATCAGACTCTGTTTATTATATCCTCCTGTTGGTGATAATTTGATTCCCTCTACTACCAGATCTGACTTGATTTTCTTCAATAAGTGTTCATGATAGCTGGTCAAGTAAAGTGAAAATACATATTTCAAGTGAGCAGCACACAATAGGAAATCTATACCTAATAATATTAAAAAGAGAAAATGTATTCCTCTGTCTCTTCGTCCGCCAGTCTCTGCTTCATCTGTTTGTCCCTCCACTTCCCAAAGCATGAGTCCTCGCCGGTTTTACTAAGAGTAGTAGTACGTGATAAATTAGAGATTAGAATACTGCTTGGTTTTTACTATCCCATCCGTGATCCGAAGTCACGACTCCAGCTCATACAAGTTAGAAGAATGGCGTGTGTCTAGCCACAGTAGAGAGTTCAATTCCAAGGTGTATTGGAACAGAAAACACAAGCTGTATGTTCCATTGTAGTGGACATGCATAGTATAGTTTCTGAAGCTAAAAAGGGGAAAGGTGCCTGCAAATTGATTAAAATGGTCAACAAATGTCTTCTGTTACAGATATTATAATTATATAATTGCTAAAAAGGGAAAATGTACCTGCAAATTGATTAAAAGTGTTAACAAATATGTCTTCTGTTACAGATATTATAATATATAATATTGCAGTTATATATACTTGTCCAGATTTAAAAAAGGTTTTTAGCAGTTAAATGGTAACTGGTTAAGGATAGATTTTTGCCAGGAGCACAGTAGATACTTCTTCCAAACACACAACTGTGATATGTTTGTGTTATCTTAGCACATTGACCTGTTCTGAGTTACACTGTAATAATTTGATAAATGAGGACTTGAATACATATCATCATTATTACAGTCTTGAGGCATACCTGCTACTAATATGCATCATTTGTAGTCATGATTGGTACATGGCATAATATTTGACTGATTATTTTGTTCTCTGCTAACATGCATGCTTGTCTTTGTTATACCTTTATTTATCAGGTTGCTTATCTTAAAGAATTTAAAGTTTTCAATGACAAGGCCAGCGCCATTAATAGTAATGGTGTTTGTCCTAAGCTTGCTAAGATGATCAAGAAGTCACTTTGGCCTGGACAGAGACTTGCTGTTGGAAAATGTGAATATAAAAACATCATTGAATCCAGTTTGGTGAGTGTAATAATCCTTTGTATGCTTACGCCTGTGATGGCTTGAGCACAAGTTTTGTTCTGTTTTTTTTTTCTTTGCCAGGGAATTCCTTCCCTTGTATGCTTATGCCTGCGATGGCTTGAGTACTAGTTTTGTTCTGTTTTTTTTTCTTTGCCAGGGAATTCCTTGCCTGTTTAATGAAGCTGTACTGGAAGTAATGTGGGGCTTGAAACATCTCATCAAGGTTTTAGTGCCTGATGAAGAAGTAGAACTGACTAATGAGGACAGCTTCCAGATGTGTCAAGGACTGAAATTAGTCCTGAATCTTTATGGCTTTGAGGTTGAATCCGAAATGGTGAGCTAATTACTTCCTTTTGGGTGTCAGATGGAATGCTTTCTACTTTTTTGCTCCCTGTCATCTACTGTTGCACTTCCCTGTAGTTTGTGCTCTTCCCTCTTTGTGCCCATTGACGCAAGTATTTGTACGTTACTCTTTGCCTTTGTGTTTTTCTGTTAGAGATGAAAACATACTCCTTTTATGCAGGTTAATTCAGACATCATTGATATGGCATCTTTGGTGTATGAGAGTGACCGTTGTGTGGATAAACGTGCTTCATACTTGGATCGTGGTAGGGCGAAGCTTTTAGATGTATCGAGAATTGATGCTACAAACTGGGATGAACTGAAACTTGCAACTGCTCTAAAGTTACTTTGTTATCCTAAAGAGAAAGTTGTGACTGGTGATTCTGAAGAGGTAAATTATAATGTTCAAATGTATTTTCAGCTTCTGGTTGTGCATGTGATAGAAATTTCTCATGGCAATTAATAATGAACCATTGTGTGTATTTCTTTCAGATGCTGTCAGAGAGTGAGGTAGCGCAATTGTTGGCTGATGCACATCTCTATAAAACTAAACTCTATACGCCAACTTGCTTGAAGATCTACGAAAACTTTGTCTGGGTCCGTGGAATTAGGCGTAAGGCACTCTTAGAATTGGATTCCATGGTCAAGAAGGCAAGGGAAGAATCGAAGCTGCATCAGGTGTCGCCCATGTTCAACGAGGCAGAAGAATTGGAACAGCCCCACGGGTCCATGATCAAGGCAATAGAAGAATTGAAGCTGTGTGAGGTGTCGTTGGATTCCTCCATGGACAACGAGGCAAAAGAGAATTGAAGCTACAGCAGGGGTGACCAATGCGGATGGACTGAGAAAAAAAAAAAAAAAAAAAAAAAAAGATATCGTGTTTGGTGATTTGAAGTGTAGGGAATTCGATAACTACTATTAGATGGCACGTTTGAGTAGACTGGCATTACGTTTGGTACTCCGTCAAATGTGGAGCTTTTATCATCTTTATCGCTTTGTCTGGATCCATTAACTTGTTAGTTATTATCTGATTTGGTTCAGCTATTGAGATAGTTGTAATCCAACTGTTAGTTTGGAGACATGCCATTACTATTCATTATATTAGGACAACACCATTACAATTTCGTCAATCTTTGAAATATGCCATTACTTACCCATTTGATTCACTTATTTTATTTTTGGGACTGAAATGCCCTTGTCT
The DNA here is from genome assembly GCA_015844335.1 of Chrysopogon serrulatus. Classification (NCBI taxonomy): domain Eukaryota; kingdom Viridiplantae; phylum Streptophyta; class Magnoliopsida; order Poales; family Poaceae; genus Chrysopogon; species Chrysopogon serrulatus. The sequence goes on from JADLZL010003914.1 coordinate 20,676, forward strand.
TCCTCCTAACCATTACAATTTCCGTATGAAGCAATTCTTTGGTTTAGATGCGGTACCAAAGTTGGATATAGTAATGAATGCACTTTAGAATCTTTTTGGTGAATATTCATCTCAGTTGAATCAAATGGGTTTCTTGCACGACTGAAATGCTTCATACGTGCAAGAAGCCCGGCCGGCTGCCCAGGGTGGCCGGGCCTTGACTCCGCCGCTGTACTGCCGTGTACTGCGTGGTAGTCCACGGATGGGATACTCACGTGTACTGTACTGGTACGTCTGTACCTGAACCGACTCCGTGGAATGGCCAGGAATTTATGAAGGAATGGAGGCGTCACAGGGACGCCACCCTGCTGGACACCGTGGTGGTGGAGGCGGCGCCGGACTCCCTGGACGCGCTCGTGGCGGAGATGGGCACCATGCTGGCGTCCTACGACCGGATTGACATGGAAGCCGTGGCGGTCAAGATGATGGCCATGGTATGCGGTATACCGATTCTCATAAGAAAGTTATTATCAAATTCATTCATGTTGTGTTCCACCGGCGCATTCTCCGTTATAAATATAATGGCCTTCGCCAATCTTTAGCTGGCTTTGATAACCTGGCATCATGCTTGCATGTTACTGCCTTAGCTCCAAGTAAGTGCATTCGATCACCATCTATGTTACGTTTACTTCAACTCAGCATGAGCCTGAATCAAACACCCCTTTGTCCTGGAGCCATCCCGTCCCATCTCTCCTCAATCTCACGTCCAAAGTCCAAACACACATAAACATGGACTCCAACTCTATGGCAGTCCGTAAAACTTAGGTCGTAGCATAACCAAATCAAAAACGTATTCAATAAGTGTAGTATATATCTAACAGATTTTGGGAAAGCAAAATCAATCCCCAAATCCCACCCCGACGCCGATCCATCTTCTGTTCTTTCCCGCACGGTGATTGTGGCTTGCAGGTATACGAATCGGCGCATCAGCATCCCTCGACAGTGCAGGTTGCTATGGCCGCCACTCCGGCGATGGTGGCGAGGAAACTGCAGAACCACCGTGGCAGACTCAGTACTCTCAAGACAATTGAATGTCAGGGAAAGAATAAGTTCTTCTTCGAGCACCAAGCCATGAGAGAGAAGGAGGAGACCAAAGTCTATGACTCCAAAGACACACTGGCGGGCGGTTTACAGAAACCAGCACCCTTTCCGATGGGTAAACTGAAATTTCCCAAGCCTGTACTAGATGAAAAGGCAAAGGCAAAGGAAGAGAAGGCACGGCTAAGCAGGGAGGAGAAACAGCTACTTCATGAAAAAACTGCAGCGGCGTCAACGGGTCGAAGTAGAATTACAGCGGCGAAAGAAACAGTTCCCCCTCGGTAAGGCACCGTCTGATAGGTTGATACGTGTACCGGCGTATATTACTACTTACCATGCATGATCATGATCATGATTATCGAAATGACAAATTTACAAAACCGACAATTGTTCAGAAATGCCAGCCTGCGTGACCGTATGACGTTTCTTAACAAAATGGCAGGAACAACTCTTTCTTTACAAGAATTGTTAAGAAACCAAGGAAATCTTTTTCTCATGGAATTTCCACGAGTTCCAAAGATTACAATGCGCTTAAAAAACTTCATTTATTGTTGGTTTAACTGTTGGGAACAAATATTTTTCCCGGGCGGCAGCAACGAGCCTCACGGTGGCGCGGCAAGATGGCGGCGAGAAGGAGTCGGAGGCAATAAAGAACACTCATGAGCGGCGACGGCGGTCGAAACAAGAAGTGAACTAGACAGAACGCTCGTTACAAGTCTTTGGCTGACAGCGTGGGCCCGCATACGAAAAAAACCAGCTTAGGGGTAAAGTGCATGGTTTGGATAGATGAGGGAGGACCTATGTTTGGTATTCGACTTCACGGAGGAAAAGCTGACTAGAAATGGCAGTTAGAACTAGATAACTGGGCCTGCCGCTTTAAGAAGAACAGAGCCCTCGTTTCAGTTTGGCGCCACTATAGTGTTTACTAGTATAAAAGCGCGCTCCTGCGCGCCTGCCGGTGGATCGGCAAATAAGTTTTCAGGTTAATTGGTAGTATATCGACTAATTTAAGTATTGTAGTAAGTAGTTCATAGATCATTCAAAAAAATAAAAGCTGTTTTCATCCGCTGACATAATTACGGGAGAACAAATGATTCGTGGACCAAACCAGCAACATTAGTTTTGACAATGCAATCAATAGTAGGAAAACTCCCAACGAACCAACACATGTTTGTACAGAGGTTGGCATTATTTTTCGTAACAAAGAATACTTTTTCCTAACAAAGAATATCGTGATGACCATAGTCTCGATGATAGAATAGTAGGAAAATTAGCAATAAATGTCTCTACGGAGAGGCTGGCACCCCCCCCCCCAATACATTGCTTACAATCACTATGCAAAGCACACTTGCATCGATCTCAACAAAATTCTTAAAAACAAAAGTACTTGGCGGATTAAACATTTACAGGGTCTCGAGGATCACATGCATTTAGTAATTCACAAAATTTCCATTGACCACAGCGTGAACATATAACCAGAAACTGTCAGTATAAATCATGTTTCATTGTCAAGCAAAGCCTGCATAGGGGAAAAACTATAGGCAATGAAAGGTAGAACGAAGCAAAGCATGGTAAGAGGTATGCAGATGATGATAAAATTGACTGAAAGTAAATTCAATTGTAAAGTAGAGGCCTATCAATTAACCCTATATACAAAATCGGTACATTAGCCAATTGGTGTAAGATAAAGGCAAGAACCATGCATTTAACACCAAATTTGATCCAACATTTTGTCTACTCTGGTTACTGTTAACCCAAAGGTAGTGATGCTCTACATCTGGCTTCCTTGTGTTTTCCAGCAATAGGACAAACATACATTTGGCTCTGGTCCTATTCTGCATTTGTAGTAAATAAAAGACAGAATCTCTCTGCATTGAAGCTTGAACTTAGAATAGTAAAGACTGTGCAATAATCATCAACGCATGTTGACGTTTGATTGAGAACCATTGAAATAATTGAAGTCAAAACAAACTCTTTTATTAGAATGATCGCAGATTAAAAAAAAAAGCAAAGATTATTGCAAGATTACCTGTGAACCTTTCCTAAAATCAGTCTCTGTGACCTACTGACCTCAAGTAACATATTCTATGAATATCTAAAATTTTCATGTGGTCCAGCATCATAAAAGCTGATGAAGTAAACAAAATATAATGTAAGATGAAGGAATAATACTCAAAACCCAGCTGAGAGATCAAAAAAATCATCCAATGTAAAAGTAGAACCAGAGCTATTAGGTAGATTCCAATTATAGCTAGAGATGAATTTGAGATAAAGAAACAAACTTACCAGTCAACAAATGTACAAAACTGAGATTTGACCCCATCAGGTAGTCATATACATAATCGATGGCTCGGAGAAAGGAAAAGCCACATTTCAATACCATTGCCTTGTGACAGGAAGTCTACGGTTAAAAGTTCAATACAAATAGTTGGCAACAATTTCTTAGCAAAGATGGTAGTCAAACTGCCCACATAAAGCGGGCTGCTCCAAATCGATAGGCTCACATCCTGAGTTGTTCATCATTTAATCATTAGTTACCACAAAGATATGGTTCACATCCTGAGGTGAACCCTGATCTTCTCTATTGTTTCCTGAAACAGGTATGGAAAGCCAAAGCTTTTGGTTTCTGTTGTTCATTAGTGAGTCATCTGAACGGCTGAACCTTAAGGTACTACTTCTTTTGTTTAAAAAGTGGATAACTACATGCTGACTTTATTTATTTAATGTAATATGAACCATATCTATTGCATAGAGGAGAAAAATATGAAGGCAAACATGTTTCTTAGTCTCTAACGTCTCTTAATTATACTAACTGAGTTGTGCCGTGTTTCAATCAGAGTTACAGAAGAATACACTACCTTTGGGTTTCATTGAGACCTCAAATCTAGAGATCATTCACAGCTTTGGTATGGAAGCAATCTACATAAGAAAACAGAAAGAATAAGGAAACTGAAACAAAACAAAACTTATGTTCAGGGACTATGAACATGAAAATAGTTCCTGCTGCTAGGAACATTATACTTTGATGCAAGACAACGTATTGTTCTTTATGCGCACACAAATCTTAGTAAGATTACACCATGTATTGAACGAAATACTCACCAAACTTTCGAGTAGTCTGTATGTGCAGAATATTACTGGACTCGAACAATGCCGCGGCAATCAAAAGGTACATAGCCATTGTCCATCGTAAAGAATTTCTGTGATTATGACTCCCTACCATTATTTTCAGTGAGAATAGAAAAAAGCACCAACAAAGGGAGTCTGTAGGTTTAAGTTAGCATATAAGATAGTAAAGAGTCCTGAGCAATCTTTGCCAAGCTTCCAGTTTTCTTAAAAAAAAAAATTCTTTGACAAGCTGTAGATACACAACCTGATGCTTCAGCTATAAAAATAACTCAAGTTTTGAAAACAACTACTGTGGCAAACAGCAAGAGGGTACTTGTGAAGTTGTTCGGAAGTCCATAACTGCAAGCACTAACAATGTAGTATGGGGAAAGCTATCTCTAATGGATGATTCTGTTGGCTAAAGACAAATGTTCATTGAGATACCCCAGGTTTCCCAGATCTTAGATACATATCAGGTCAGGTTTTATTAAGTAGAGATTGTAGTTTTAGTGGAGTGAAGACAGCGATTGTGGACCATCAATTATAAAGAGGCAGACAGGATAATCAATGACAATTTTTCGCTCTTGTTTTATTAATTCCTTCCACCGTTGGGCATGGTATGAGTTGGAATAATATGAGACATGAGTAATAAAAAGCTGCAGACATAAGGCACGTCTTGCTTACCTAAAGCTGTTAGTCCCTCACTTTAAGCACTGCTGCTGCACATGGATGGCTCAGGCTCAACTTTGAACCGCATACTAATAACCAACCTGAACTCCTTTGTACAAAAAAATATGTAATCATCAGAGGTCAGTTAAACTAACACTGCCCTCGAAAGAAATTAGCAAAAGATAAACCAGATCCAGTGGTACATTTAAATCATCCTTCACTTTAAGCAAATGAAATAATAGTTTCAGAGGAAAGGAAATTTGTTTTGAACATAAACTGTGTGTTTCTGTTACTAAAAAAGTGATGTGGTTAAGCCATGGGACAACCTTCAGCTGGACTGTATTGTGGAATTCAAGGTTTGCTGAATTGCAAAATGTAAATTACGACAGATTGGATCAAAAATGTAAAGTGGATTTTTGCTATAGACCAGCAGGAACATGATTTTTATATCAATCCAATGTATCTATGATGTACACACTGCAATATTGAAGGCAACGAAAGCATCAGGCGCAAAACAAAATGCCACAAGCTATAACGGCTTCAGCATAATCAAATTAAACCTGTTAATGGCGCCGCGTCCCCCTAGCGATGAGAGAAGGTAAAAATTGGAGCAGCAAACATAGATCAAACCCTAAAACTGGAATCCAAATCAATGTGAGAAGAAATCAGAGAGACAAATGCAAAATTACAATTGAGGGATTGGGATCACCTGAGACTCCTCTGAGCCAACCACGGCACAGCCGGGCCCACCAGCACCGAGGGCACCCACCATGGATGGTCACATCGGGGAGAGAGAGAGAGAGAGCGGGGGGGCAGCAGCTGTGCCCACCAGCGAGGCCCCGCCGCGCGGTGCACCGCCTCGCCAGAGAGCGGCAAGCGCGGGGGCCCGGTTGGTGCGCCATCGACTCGGAGAGAGAGGGAGGGAGGGAGGGAGAGGCGTGGCGCCGGGCTGCGACTGTGGTCCCCGTCGGCGCGCCGCCTGTCACCGTGCCGGAGGGCGACCAGGCTGGGGGCGGGAGCGGCGGAGACGGTGCTGCGAGGAGTCGAGCGGAGGGAGAAGAACGGGAGTTTTTTTTTTTTTTTTTTTTTTTTTTAAGCTGGAAGCGTAGAATCTTAAAATTTTTGTTTTAATTTATAAGATTTGAGAATTTTTTTGGCGTCTGTGCCACCATTTTTGTGTGAAAAGAACTAGGTGGGGGTGTAGAAAAGCCTTCAGTTCAGAACTTATATTTCAGATAATACATGACCAATCTGGTTTGTAGTGCAGCAATTACCTGCACATGTCAAAGACTTTCAGTAGGGGTAGAAAATATATTTATTTTTAAGTTCATTTAGTATTAGTTTGGTTAGCTAAATTGTATATTTGTATGTTGTATGTTGTGATAATCTGAAGTCTTACTTGACAGACTAGCGAGATATTGTCATGGCTCCGGGGATGAAGCTCTGGCTACCCGGAAAGACGTAAATACAAACATCGCATTCTAAGGTAATAATTTTTGATCTAGTAGTAGCATTGTTTTCAAAATTATGATTCAGTAGTGCTGATGGTTTCGCCCATCCGTTAAGCATGATTTGTGTTAAAATTTCAATGCCAACTCATATAATTAGAACTTTAAAAAAAAAATGAAGCAAGGACATAACTGAACCACCTCCTTTCAGGCTTACATTTTTTGTTCTAAATCTGGCAATACATGTACAGTGAATCTTGCCAGCTTATTTCTAATATTTAATGCTGTTTTTAGATCTTACAAGGAATAATAACTTGTTTCTGATTGGGGTTTTGCCCAACTGTTTACTGTTTAATGTCCCATCGATTATTTCTACTTGCAGGATCATCCAACTCCATTTCCTGATTGGTCGACCATGCAGGAAGAGTTTGGGTATTTTGCTGCACTCCCACTTCGTTGGAACATGGTGGCCTAACCATAACCAGTAAGCACGAATTTTCACAGGCATAATATGGCCCTGGTGTCTTGCCACCAACACTCCAGCAATAGGTCCAAGTCATCCACCGCCATATACGGGGGTTCCTCAGACCTCAGGTATTTCAGTTTGATCTCCATATGCATACGCTGATTTAGATACTGTAGTAAAATCTAATGCAGTATACCCATATGGTGGAGCTTACCCGCACCCCTTGTGCCCCATGTTAACGATGCCTATGGACGTTTTGTTTTAAGTAAGCACATTATATGTGTCCATAAACATGAGAGGGGGAGAGGGAGAGGGAGAGATGCTTGTTATGGTCAGCTATGTATTAATTAAGATATTCTAATGTAATGAAAGCAGGGGTTATTCGGTCCCACCATGTTGATCGTCAATCACCCAGCCATCCAATGTAGGAAATGGAAGATAAAACTTTAAGTTCTCAGAAAATGTTAAGATCACACAAGCAATAGAGTTTCATAACTTAGCATTACAAAACTATTAAGATGGAAAGAAACATAGCTGATCAAGTGACCAATCCATCCAATGTAGGAAATGGAAGACAAAACGTGAGTTCTGAACTAATGTAAGAGTAAGATCCCACAAGCAATGGAGTTCCATAACTTAGCAGTACAAAGCTATTAAGATGGATAAGAAACATAGACAATCATGAACTCTAGTTCTTCATGAACATGATTTAATGACAGAGGCCTGCCCCACCCCTAGGAGCGACAGACTTCAGTGACACACCAGCCACTTGCCCCACGCCTAGGACAGAACAAGCTTCTAAATCCCTGGATTTTTTGCCTGCTCGATTTGTTTAAGGACAAACTCTTCCAGGTCATAATATCTGGTGACAATATCAAGGTCAGCCATCTCTCTTGAGACCCAAAGACGCATAATCTTGTTTGATAAGTCCTGATCATCACGAATATGCTTTTGTTTAGTCAGGTTCTTCAGAGTTTGGATGCGAGTATCATCTTCTTTCATTGTGGTCCTGAACTTCTTTCCCACATCCTCAGGAAAAAGACCAATCCATTTCATAGGTGGTACAGTTAGACCGATATTGTCAAAAGCTCGGCCCTCTGAACCGAACCTGTATGTACAGTACATAACGGCGCCTGCAGTGTTTCCATCAAAGAGTCCATACACCGGAACGCGCAAGATGTCACATAACTTGCGAACCACTATTCTAGTACTTACGCTTGGCTGCCCACTTCCACTCACCATGACACAATTATGCTTCTCAGTGAATCCACGGTCAGCCAAGGCTTGGAAGATGGTGTCCTTCTCGACAACAAGAACAAACGCTATCTCTGTTCTCAATCTTAGTGTGCTGATTTTGTGGGCCTCCGTCGGAATCTTGCAGCCTGATAAGCCCCCGTGCCTGCAATCGGTAAGGATTTTGTCACCTATACATAATACTATCGGTCCTTTTATGGAACCGGTAGGATTTGTATAGATATTTAGGCTCTCCCTAGTTATACCAAGTAATGCACTGATTTCTGATACGTCAACGTTGCTTTGCTCAGTTGTTGCATATATGTGCGGATTTGCATAGTGTATCTCATGGTTTCGGATTGTCTTCTTTTTATCAACGCCTTCCCTAAGCCAAGTAAGCAATTGTTGTATCCTTCTAGCTTTTTCTGCAGAAGTTGCAACTTTAGTAGAACAAATATGAGTTTTCTTCACCAAGCACAACATTTGAAGCCTGTCTTCGAATCTGAAAACATTTCCTTTAGAGTTGACGTTTGTCAAAGTGAATGAAATGATCCCAGCCTCTTGTTGACACGACTCGAGTTCCTCATCTATCTTCTTTACAGCCTTCTCTTGCTCCATATCTTCCACGAGAACATACTCTGCCTTTAACTTAACAATCTCATCTTCTTCAATTTCCAGATATGCCAGAGTGCGAGATTCCACCATCTTCGGCCTTAAATTGTCTCTCAAGACCAATTCTTCTAACCTTTCAGTGATCTGAGCAGTACTGGTACCAGAGCTGGTAGAGATAGAATAAATGTCTGATGTCGCTGGTGTCAGGCTTGCAATGCCCATGTTTTCGAGCATTTGAACGTCTTTCTTCGGAAGAGAGAGAAGAACTAGAAGCACAAATATTTTAAATTAATAATGCAGTAAGATAACACAAAAGAATCTTATAGTTTCAGATAAGGCCAACATAAATTGGACTCTAGAGAAATACTTAGGGGCCATTTGAATCCTTCTATTTGGAGAAATTAAAATCTAATTAATAAAGCAGTCTATCCATATACAATCATAATAGCTTACTTAATATGTATCTCAATTATGATTATTAAAATGAATTTAATTCCAAGGATGCAAACACGGCCTAAGGTTTAGATCGGGGATTGAACATTCCAAGTCAGTGCTTTTAGCGGTAAGCACAGGAGACTGCGTGGCTAGAGCAATAAAAATGAGGAAAGAAAGGAGATACATTGCAAGAAACCACGGGATGAAATACTCACCCTCCAAGTCGCCATCCAATCTTGTCTCCCGCAGTTCAGTGTGCCCTTCGTTCTTGTCCATATGGTTTCCAGCTTCCTGCAGGCAGCCGCATCTTATAAAATTGAATATTATAGATGAACCAATAATGCTTCAATCAACTGAAATTTTCACAGTATTCATGATTTCCCAGAGGAAATGGAGAAACAAACAAAAGTAATCAGGAAACTACAAATCCTAAAACATGATAGCGATTTAATCTGTGCCCTAGGGTGTATTTGGAGCAAAAAAACCGAAACTTACCAACAAGTGGGAGAAGCTCGAACTGCAACTGGAACACACAAGATTTAGTTGGCCGTCTGTGGGGTAGTAGTAGGATCGATGGCCGGTGCTAGTAAAGTGCGACTTAGTGGATCGTACCAGCACTAAACAGGTGCTGCACAGCACCCACTGCTCCTCCTTGTTCATGTCCGCCGGTGGACGCGTACTGCCCTGCTCCTCCTTGTCCATGCCCGCCGGTGGATGCGTACGACGGTGGGGGCGGGGGCGGGGCGGAGGCGGAGGCGCAGCGGGGACGGGAGGCGGTATAGGGATTAGGGTGCCAGGAGGCTTCGGAATTGGGGTAGGGTTCTCGGACCTTTGGGGGATCCACGACAAAAGTAAGGTCAGGAATGTCAAAATACGCCATCCTCGACTCACGTTGTGGAGCAGCGGTCTCGTCAGCCATCGCAACGAGCGCGGCCTCTATCTTTCCTCTTCGAGGAAGAAGACGCACAGAAGTTTATTCTGTGGGCCCCACTCGCCAGCGAATCGGAAAGGGAAAGAGGGAGACTATCCTAAGGCCAACACGAATTAATAACACTTTAATCAACCAATCAAATCAAGCAGAGATCATCAATCGCGCGCGTTAACTGCAGAATACGCATCGCCGCTGCCGGGATGACATGCAGTCAGGATGAATCCTACTACTGCTAATGCGGAGCCACGAGAACATCAGCACTTGTCGGTCATTGTAGCTCCCTAGCACACGAGCGTACAAAACCCTTCAACGCACACTTATTAGAAAAAATGGTGTTTCCGCCTGTGTTACAGAGTGTAATGGTGATTTTATTTCTGTTTTTAAAATTTTATTACGATTTAGGTTCGTCGTTCTCATTTAAACTCTCTGTTTATCCCTGGTTTCTAATGGCATTAGGTGGCATAGCATTAACCAAATAAAAAAAAATACTATTGGAAAGGACTAAAATACCCATATCTTTGTTATTTACCTGCTTGGGTGCCTCACCCTTCAGTCATGTCACACTTTAAAATTAATGATTCTGGATCATGAATAGAAACTACTAGATTAAATAATAGTTCTATGATTTTTCTAAAACTTTTCTAACTTTAGTTAGTTTGTTAGCAATCATGTTAAAAATGGTTATAAATAATTTTCTTAGTTGTGTTGTATTCACGCAGGTTGCATACTTTAAATTGAATAGAAATGAATTAATAAAATCAGTTTAAGTCTCACGTAGGTTTTTCCTTTTTAAAAAATACATCTTCAGAATTTGGAAAACTAGTTTCAAAATGTAGATAGATGTTTTTTTTTGGTCTCAAATCAGTTTTAAAAGAATTCTAATATGAGATACATTTTTTTTCAAATTTTAAAATTTTGAAAACAACCTGGATTCAAAAGTTGGCTTTCAAATTCTTCCATTTTCTCTCCTTTATCTCTTTTCTAGCCCAAATCTGCACCCACGCACCCAGCTTCTCTGATCTTTTCATTTTCTACTTTTTGCGACCATTTTTTTTTCTATTTTGTTGCTGACGTTTTTTTTTTCTATTTTTCTTATGGCCGATTATTTTTCCTTTTTTTTATCTCGAGGAGTTTGTTTGCAGCCGTTTTTTTTTTTTCATTTTCTTGTGGCCGTTGTTTTCCTTTTTTTTTTTTCTGTCTCGTGTCAGCAATTTTTCTCCGGTTTTCTTTTAGCCTACTAGTTTTTAGGATGGTTGAACGTCCAAGAAACATAGCTGATTGTGAGTTCCGTTATTTTTGGAAGGTACTCCCTCTATTCAAAAATTTCCTTCCTATTAGCCTTTGGCACAGTGACCAAAGAGTAGAGCAAATGCACTCATTTTGCAATTAGGCAAAGAATAACCAATGAGCAAACAAAAGAAACAATAAATGCTAGCAAGTGGTAGCCAATAAGTAGCAAAGAGACAATAAATACGGATGAATCCCAAGCTAATAGAATATGATTTTTAAAAAAAATTCTTCTACTTAGATGAAGGAGATAAATGAATGGAGGAAGTAGATTTCTACTGAGATAGGTGATACAACAAAAAAAAAGTTTTCAACAATAAATAAATGAAACATACAAAGCATTTTAAACCATAACCATTTTTCACCAAAAGTATTTTTTCAAGTATTTTTTCAAGTAGATGAATTGTGAAAGACTGCAATACAATTTGCATTTGAATAGACATGGTTCCATAAAATCATAGTACAATTATGGCAGCTAAACAAATGTGGCAGAACCTTCCGGCCCACAAGCATCTGACATTCTAAGACCTCTGTCGGCTATGCTTGTGTACCACATAACTTAAAAAGTTATGTCGGGTGAAACCCTGATGACACCACGATCCTCTAGGATCTACTTTTTACAGAGATATTATAGTATTACAACTGTTTTTATTCAAATACAATATAGTAGCAGAAGATTTTCAAAAGATATAACAATACTTGATTATAGTTTGATTAAACAAAACTTTAACTGAGTTTATGAAAGTAAGAAGATATAGGACACCTGTAGAAGAACACCTCAGATGGGAGATATTCGATCATGCCAAGCCCATTGGTATGATCGAACTTAGTAGCAAATGAGTTAGTACCGCAACAAGGGTCAAACAAACCCCGAGTATAAAAAGTACTCGCAAGACTTACCCGACTAAAAATTGGGGAGAAGACTCGGGAATTACGGCTAATAGGAATCAAGGTGAGGCTTTAGTAAGAATCAAAGACTCCTTTACGAAAAAGCCAAGTAATGTTGATCCTTACTTTCCATATTATAGGATATTGCCATTTATTATTAAACTATCCCATATAAGTTACCCTAATCTATAGCAAGCACTTGTCAACCATATAACAGCTTCAAAACTTTTCAGTCTCAACACTTTCATCATTACTACGATGTTGACGCTTGATCAAGTATCCCATATCGTGGAGCAGCGACGATTCGAATTGCTTTATATACCCAGCTGGGGTTTCCTAGCCACACGATGTATGCAGGACCTAACATCTTACATACATCAACTCACGCTTGGACTTCTCTAGACTAAAATGAGTCCTAGCTACGAGAGTCTGATACACCACCTTTCCTACGCCCGTCATGCGTCGATGATGCGCCGTAGTATGGGTACACGCTACTTCTCGCCCCGATTGTCCGTTCTCCTTCGCCATTAGCATGCGACTAGTACTATCTAATAACCCTCTTGACTACGGGATCACCACAATGAACGGTCCTTAACCGATACAAGTGGATTCGACACTACATCGAGGGGCACTAGCCCATTTCGATGCAAGTCACTCCATCGGGCGTCTCGATTTACTCATCATGTTCTTATTGTGTATCCTTGACCCGGCCAAGGTGAAGGATAAACAACAAGCAACATCAAGTTTTGAATACTTTCTTATAGATGATATGTTATCAACTTTTAGAACATTTTATAGAAGCCTATGCTAGTAGCGGGGCTAAGCATATACTAAATATTTTTGAAACCAAAATAGGTATCTAGGATAGTATCACAAGGTATGGTAAATGCATCAAATAGGATATCACACAACTCCTATACCTAATGCATCATATCATCCACATAAAGTTATAAAAGACTTTCAAAATTTAAGGTACGGTTTGAATGCATCCAGGACTTGCCTGCGTTGCAGAGAAGGTTAGTTGTCAGTCTTGATATTGACTTCTTCGATGGATAGTCCTTCTCTAGAACTTGATCGGCGCAAATCTTCTCCGAGATTTGGTCATCGCGAACCTTCGGTCTCACGTACACTATACGTAAATGAAATGATGTATGCTAAGTATGATGAAATGCATGACATGATGCATGATGCAGGGCAACATGGATGAAACAACTTAATTCTTCATTAGCTTGAGTACAACTTTCCTTCACGGTAAAGTTGCATCAAGGGATTATAATTAACATCTACAACGGCATCGGATAATTCAACGCAATCAGCGCAACTCAATTCTAAAGTCAATCAACCTATATTCATTAAGGTTAATGACTATTAATTATTTTTATAGTTGTTGAAAGCCACTAATTAAACTTACTAATTAAAGATTATTACTACACATGTGATGATGATTACTACTAACACTATACAATCTAGCCATGAATCATTAAGTTTGTAATGACCCATGGACTTCAATTAATTCCAAAAGAAATCAACCTAAGTGAAGCATATCACTAATTACATTAAGCATTTATTATTTATTTAAACATGTGAATAACTCTATTGCTAAGCTACCCATGATCATACCATGAACCAGAGGGGGTTGCTGATTCATGGACTTCAAACAATGCCACAAATCAATAAACAAATTAATTGGTCAACTAATTAATTTTTTACTAGTCTTATTAATTATTTTTATGGTCATTAAATAAGGCTAGAATTAGTTATTAATACAAACTTGCTCGAGTCTAAAAAATACAAACTTGCTCTAAACAGTACCAAAATTTTAGTGTAGGTCACTTTTCACATGAAAAGATTAGCCCTAAAGTTTCATGGGGATCACACATACATTTTTTGTCAGATTTTTAATTTCCTAGAATATTTAATTATCAAAATAGCAAAAATCAGCTTTTAAATTCACTTTGAGAAAAAAAAAGGAAAAGAAGACAAGAGCCACCTCGGGCTCGGCCTGAAACTGGGCCGCGGCCAGGCCCAACATGGCCGGTACGGCCCATTCCGCCCTGCCCTCTCCCTCTCTCCAGTTAGGAGCTGTGATGGCGGTCGGCCTGGGCGAAGTAACTTGGCGGTGGCGTTCCGCGGCGGTGAGCGGCTGTTCCGGCTCAGCCGTCGCAGTTTGGATGGCAGTGTCGGGTCAACGGTGCTTACGGCACCATGGCGGAGCGGAGATGCGCCTGAATTTGACGTAAGAGACCCGGAGCTACCATGACCGCGGTGGGACGGCCATGGCGGAGCTTTGCCGGTCCCGAGGAGGAAGACGACGCTGCTGAGGTGGCTCAGGCGAGAATGAATGGCGCAAGTGAGCTCTACGGGATCGTGATGGGCAGTCGGAGCTCGTGGGCAAGCTGATGGAGACAGGAGCAGCGCTGGTGGCGAGGAGAACGGTGAGCGCGGCGGCGGCAATGGCGTCGGTGAAGGAATAGGCGAAATCGAAGACAGTCTCCTCCTATTTATGGCACGGTACAGGCGACGGCAACGTGGATGGAGCCTTCACGACGTTGCCCAGGTGCTCTACCGCGCGGAAAAACCGGCGAGGGTGCTGGAAAGGCCACGGCGGCAGGCTAGGACGACACCCCCATGCCGAGCACTGTGCTGCACTGTAGCTCGCTAACTCACCACTTTTTCTCTCTTTTCAAATTACTCCCAAAACTTTATAAGAACTTAAAAATTTTTCAAAATAGGAGTTGTGCAAAATAATGAGCTCTACAACTTTTATTAAAAAAGTTTTGTCAAATTTCAAATAGTTTTGAAAATAGAGTTTGAATTTGAAAAAGGGTTTAAATTCTAATTTTTGGGATTTCAAAATTACTTTCAAATTTTGAATAAAATATGAAAATATTCAAAAATAAAAGTTATTCCATTTTTCAAGGTCTACAACTTTCATTTAGAAAGGTTTTCTTAAAACTGAATAATTTTTGAATTGGAGTTTAAATATCAAAAGGGAACAATTCCCAATTTAAAGAACTTTTGAAATTACTTCAAATTTTATTTAAAAACTTGAAAAACTTTATTTACAAAACTTGTAGATCTCAAAAGATGCATAATCTATATTTTTGAATTTTTCCCAAATTTTGAATATTTTGAACACAAATTGAAAAGGGCAAAAGTGCTTTTGAATTTTAGGGTTTTTAAAAAGGAATTTCAAATTGATTCTTTGGTCAATTAATTAATGATTAATTAGTGATCTTTGGACCTAACCAATAACACATTTTCAAAGTATAAAGTTTGTACTTTGAAATGGTGCCTAGGGTTAGCAATTTTTATTTAGAAAATTAATTATGGTTAGCTCCTCAAAAGTGAATTTAAAATACAAATTCCCACATTCCACGGGTTAGGGTTTGGGGTTTAAATTCTAGCTTTAAATTTGATTCTTTCTTTTGCATTGTTTGACTTGTAAAACATGTTTAAGATGTTAAACATAGTTAGCCAATCACTTAATCACTCTAAGATTGTTTTTAGTTTAATCACTTTTATAAACTTAATAAAGCATGTAATTGAAATTTAATTGCTTTTCCACACTATTCTAATTAGCATGCATAGCAAGCTATACTAAAAATCATTAGGCATGATTAACATCTCAAAACATGCTCAACATGCAAGACCAAGTATGAATCCTGAAAAGACTATTATACCACGAAATGCACTAATGCACTTTAATGCTCGGTGATCAACTTAATGATGCATATGATTATATGCTAATGGCATTATCATTTAATTAATAAACATGATGCTTAATGCATAATATGATGACATGGTGGGTTTAGGTTAACGTAATACCAGGGGTGTTACAACAACCTTCATCGGGGTCCAACAACTCATGCCAACTTATATTACTTTTTATTTAAAAAAATAACACATCCTTCTCTTCTCACCCTTCTCTAATGACCACCAATTGCTTAACCTGTCAAAAGAACAACAGAAAATAAAAAGGAACTTCCATTTGCAGATGATATAAAGGAAACTATAGTTATTTTTGAAATGAAACTTTATGGTTACATATAAGTTTGGACATAAGAAATTATGGATCAGAAACTACAAAAATAACTATGGTTGCAGAAATGGAGCTTTTGTCGCTCACTGAGTGATGTCATAATGCATCTTGAAGTAACACGCCATCCATGCTGATGTCGAGGTATCTTGCACTTTTCCCTACTTATAATGCTGAATACTAACATAAATGGGAAATAAATATGAAAAAATATTTCAGTAAACCAAGGAATCCATTATAGATGCCCCAGAAAATGGTGAAAAATAAACATCGTTAGCGACTAGTAAAAACTCAAAACAAAACAGGAAAAGGGCAAGCACTATGAGCCCTATTTCAAAGGCGTTGCCTAGGCATCTAAGTGCACACGCAACTCTTGCCTGGACGCCAGTCACCTTTGAAACCATGATTATAAGTAGAGGATCCATAAATAATTCGAAATCTATCTATTATAACACATGTGATGGAGGATATCAGGATTCCAATAGTTTATTGGAGATAGGCCATGGGGACATAGAATAAGACACATAGCTTGATCATGCACTAGACAAGCATGTCCAAATTAAAAACACTTTTATTCTTGTTGCTATTATAAACCCATCATCATAGAAGTCGAAAGCTCTACTAATAGCGCAAATAAAAGGTAAACATACAATTGTTTCAAGGCCAGTAGATGAGGGTCCCCCCCCCAAAAAAAAAAAACCAAAATTTGAGTTAGATGCCCAGTAGAACCTTGATGCCTTTATTTGTAAGGTGTGTACCTATGCGTACCTTTGTGGAGAAGGATTGAGCATACCATCAAGTCAATTTGTTATCCTTTGCAATGAAGCAACCAGCTTTCCCCATCCCTTCCTTTTCCTCTCACCCCTCCAAGAGACAAAGATCCAACTCCACAGTTACCGCAAGACTTCAGAATTCCTCACATCTTGGCATTCCTCTTACTAGCCTTTGGTTATTTTCCTGATATAAGGCGCCAGTTTTGTGTTTCCAAGTAGGGCCCCAAATTCATAGGTACAAACCTGATTATTTTACACATTTATTAGGAGAACAATAAAGGAGGACATAGATTTTAGCTAATGTATGAACAAATCATCGACCTCTTAACAGTGGGAATTAATGTAATGGTTGTTAACATTTGACTATAAAGTAATGCCTCTATATTGTAAAAAAACAAAGAGAAAAAAGGATAAATAACTATGATGAAATATTAGTTCTAACCAGAGGAAGCATAATCAAAATATTTAGAGTGAAATGGATTTTAAAAGAGTATTGAGATCTCTATCATTTGATAAAGCATCAATTCATACCAAAAGCTAGTGAAACATTGTAGTTTGTTGGAAAATAGCACATACATATATTTATGGCCACAAAAAATTGCATCAGAACAGTGCAGGGTGTAGATCCTTAAACAAAAAAAAAAAAAAGTTGCTAGTGATTGAAATAAATCTAATATACAGTTTATCCTGTAGAGAAATTGAATCAACAAAAGTTGCATTCGAAATAATGCACACAAACAACAAACATTATCATGGGCGTGCTGTCCCTACGCTGACCATAAATCATAGGCATGCAGAATTCATAGATGTGACTAAATGATTACACAAAAAGGAAGTAGATTTGATGCTACATTTTCTAACTAAAAAAAGTATGAATCAATAGCATGTCCAAACAAGGCAGACAAAGAAAATAGAAGTTAAGACAACTTGAAGGATTGGATGCATCTGTAATAGTGGGAGAAGCCACCGATACAACCAGACTTGATGGGCATCAGCTGCTACTATTGACAGCAGTCTCATATCATAGTTCTTTTTTAAAAGAAGTTTCAGTGAAATAATTCCTCAAATAATCAGGTATAGAAATAGCATAGGCTTATAAAGAGCTAGATAACAAATACCCTTGCCACAAAAGAATATTTCTGGATATTTCTGTAGCAAAAGCAAGTTCAGGAAATAAATGAAGGCAATGTTTGCATTTATATGCGATAATCCTAGTTAAAATGTATATATATTCTACAGGAAGAAGAAACCAAAGCCAGATGAACGTTCAACAAACTTCAGGTTGCATCTAGAAACATATAATATTCTGATAACACTACTAGTTGGGGATTCTTTGGAAAAAGGTTAGCACTAATAACCGGGGAAAATTAGAACAGGGTACTGACTCGTTACTCACACCATAAGAAGGGAGATTGACATATATGTAAAAGAAATGCAATGCATCCTTATCAAAAAAAGAAACTCTAGGAAGCACTACATCAACATATATTCACTAAATAACCATTGTCACAAATTGTGCACTAAAAATGACACCTGAAAAGGAGTTAGCAGAGATAAGGTGAAACTAACCTGCAGCAGCATGATGTCTTTGCATTTTTGCATAGAGTACACTGCTACTGGCTAAAAGCAATCCATTATTGAAAGTTGCATGCAACTGAACACTTCACCCAGAGATGGGTTAACAGATATACAAACATTGTCCACTCCATCACTTTCAATCACAGGCCATCCAGCATCAGCAAGCCCATTGAGGGCTTCTTTGAACCTCTGAAAAGGTTAAAAAAACAAGAAGTACAATTGTAACTAAAGAAGATTCATGATAAGAACAGTCAGAAATCTTTTTGTACTAATCAAGAACCCGACCTGGTGGCCTTTTAGCTCAGAGCATGTAAAGCAGCAGGCTACCGTACCCATCCAGTTATTACAGAATGGGTAACTTCATGAGCAACCCGCCTATGATAAAGCAAAGCCTGGATTTGAAAGAAAATTAAAAACAAATTAATTAAAATCCACAGGATTAGACTAGCAAAAAAATATTCTCATTGTTCAAAAAGGCTACTTGTGTGTCAACACAAATATTTCTATATCTATGAAAAGTGTTTTAAATGAGAGTCCCTTCAGACAATTGAAGAAACTGATTGGGCATCTTGTCAGCCTCGTTATTGTCTAGATGGAAAGTAAGGTATTGCAGCAGCTCAACCTTAATTAATCTCTGTTTAATGATCCTCAAAAGAAAAGGTATGTGATAATATAAATCATGAATATTATCACATAAAGAGTTGATGCTAGTATTAATATTGATGCTAGTATTAACACTAAACCAAATAGTACCATGATTTATTTGTGATGCTGAACACAAATTGTACCATAATTTCGTATTATAGTCACAAATAATAAAATTTTAGGTGACGGTCATACCTCTGAATTGTTTCAATCAGGAATAATATTATTTCTTGTGTCCATTCCACACCCTTATGACCAATTCATCTTGACCACGGCCCAGCTGATGAACAACGATTGTTCGCAACATGACAACAGCATGGACATGAGACATACTACAATCCCATTAGCTAAGTGCTTTAGCATGGTTATTCCACGACGACCTACGCACAGCCAGTGCCTGCAGAACTCCCTGTCGAGCGACAAGGTGCGAGGCAAGATCGTCGTGTGCCTGCGGGGCACTGGGCTGCGGGTGGAGAAGGGCCTGGAGGTGAAGCGAACGGGCGGCGCGGCCATTCTGCTCGGCAACCCTGCGGCCTCCGGCTCCGAGGTCCCCGTCGACGCGCACGTCCTCCCGGGCACCGCGGTCGCCGCGGCCGATGCCAACACCATCCTCCGCTACATCACCTCCAGCTCCAGGCCGACTGCCGTGCTGGACCCCTCCAGGACCGTCGTCGACGTCCGGCCGTCGCGGGTGATGGCGCAGTTCTCGTCGCGTGGGCCCAACGTCCTGGAGCCCAACATTCTCAAGGTACGTACGTACACGTGGACCGTGTGTAACTGGCGAAAATAAATATGACGACCCGCCAAACTTTGCCGTTTGCCCTCGATGCAGCCGGACATTACGGCGCCGGGGCTGAACATCCTGGCGGCGTGGAGCGAGGCGTCGTCACCGACGAAACTCGACGGCGACCACCGTGTGGTGCAGTACAACATCATGTCGGGGACGTCCATGTCGTGCCCGCACGTCTCCGCCGCCGCCGTCCTCGTCAAGGCGGCGCACCCCGACTGGAGCTCCACCGCGATCCGATCGGCCATCATGACCACCGGTAAAACGTCTCAAGCCACCATCATCTCCCGCATCTCTCTCACTGAAGTTCTGAACAGAACCATATGAACCGAGCTCCGTGCTGTGTTCCATCATTCCACAGCCACGACCAACAACGCGGAAGGCGGCCCACTAATGAACGGGGACGGGACGGTCGCCGGGCCCATGGACTACGGCTCGGGCCACATCCGGCCCAAACACGCGCTGGACCCGGGCCTCGTGTACGACGCCTCGTACCAGGACTACCTGCTCTTCGCGTGCGCGAGCGCCGGCGGCTCCCAGCTCGACCGCTCGTTCCCGTGCCCGGCGCGCCCGCCGCCGCCGTACCAGCTGAACCACCCCTCGGTGGCCGTGCACGGCCTCAACGGCTCGGTGACCGTGCGCCGGACCGTCACCAACGTCGGCGCGGGCGAGGCACGGTACATCGTCGCCGTCGTCGAGCCCGCGGGCGTCTCCGTCACGGTCTCGCCGAGACGGCTCAGCTTTGCGCGCGCCGGCGAGAAGAAGGCGTTCAGGATAAGGTTGGAGGCGAAGAGGGGTAGCGGCAGCGGCGGACGCGTAGTGAGAGGGCAGTTCGTGGCCGGTTCGTATGCGTGGAGCGACGGCGCCCATGTCGTCAGGAGCCCCATTGTTGTTCTTGTCGCGTGATCATTTGGTAGCTAGTGGCGGAAATGGAAGGATAGCTTAGCCATACCTTTGACCTTTCATGAAGTAGTGGAAGGCAAAGAAATGAAACATTCGGCTATGTTGTGGAAGAATAATCACATCAATATTTCAATCAAGGAGAAAAAAGGGAATAGAAAACTAAACTTCGCAGGCTTGTGTGATATTCAGTTGTCATATGTGCCTGAATTCCAGATTGAGGTACATTTAAAACAGAGCCCTATTCTTAATTTGAATTTGCAAACAGTTTCTGAAAATTATCACGAATTTCTGGCGCACCTTGTGACGTTATGAACCACTGCTTAGCTTGATGATGTTATAATCTCCGACTGCTTCGTGTCCTTATCCAAACCGTACCATCTTCCAGTCTTGATTGAAAGGTGCCTGTGGCGTGCATACTCCTACACCAGTGGCTGCTGGGCTGCCTAGCTGTGCTGTGCGTGTGCATGCTCGTTGCTCCAATGCGGGACCGGCATGTCTCTTGTCCAAACCGCTCGGCGTTACAGGTGTGTGACCCGCATCCGCAGCGCATGCCAACACGGCACTTTTTGTGCATTGATTGAAACGCTGCCTCATCACACTAATAATTGTATATAGAAACTAGAAAGCTACTGGCACGGGACTCGTGGCTAGAGTCCAGAATCGATGGATATTCTGTCCAGTTCGTCTGTACGGACCACGCGCAGATTGTCCGTTTCCTCCGAGAAGTAAAGCTCTGAAAATTCAGCGGCTGCTAAGTGTAGGAGTAGCTGTAATTTAGCTCGACAGTGACGGCACTGCACCATCGCGCTTGCGTGGCCGGGCAAATGCTTTCGCAACAGGTTTATCTGAAGTGATTTTTTACGGTGCTTGGAAATAATTACAATCATCCATACCTCTTCATCTAATGGTTAAGAAGTTAGAGGAACCAAATCATAGGAACTTAAGTTGTGGACCGGAACTAAAATTTGGTGATCCCGAAACCTTATAGTTTTTACTGATAATTAAATTGTAAAGGGTGTAATTGTACTTTCATTTAATACTCAGATTCACGTTCGTGGCCCTCGTATTCTTAATTCATCTCCTGAACGAGGAAAGCCTGGAAGAGGCTCGTTGGTGGCCTGGCGGCTTGTCCAATCTGCTGGGGACAAAGGCCCGCACTGCCGGCTTCTACGGCTGCTGCTTTGCCTCTCTCGCACCATCGTGGACAGGGAACTTCCATTAGCACGTCGTCACACTTGCTGCCATGGCGACTGCTGGCCTGCTTTTCTGCTTCACCACGTAGATTCGTTCCTCGGTGCGTTCGGGATTACTGCAGGCGGCTACGGCTGCCAGCGATCGAAGGCGGGGGCGTGCGTCTCGAGGGAGCCGCAGTGCTGTGTCCACGAGCGGGGTGAATGGGAGCTGGGGCAGGGGCCGACGGCGTCCACGACCATGAGCGGGGGCGAGGCGGACGTCGTCGATGGGGACGAAAAAGGGTAGAGAATGTCCGGGAAACTGTAGGGAGAAAAAAAAAATCTGTTTGTTCAATTACTATACTAACCCTACGCTAGAAATAAAAATGGATCGGTGGAACCACGGGTTCCTCTCCAAGCACTGTATAAAAGCTCTTATCTGAAATCTGAAACTGCAGTAATATAACCAGCGTCTTCGTCAAGACTAACTTGCTTTTTGACCCTACTACTAGCAGCATATGTGGGCAACCGGGCTTTCTGAATAAGAAAAAATAATTCAGAGTTATCAACCTGTGAATTATCCTCAAAGTGTCAACAGGCTTGTAAAAGGTAACGACGCAATATGAAATGTACAGTATGCCTGATCTAAATTGATCATGCGTCTGACACGTTCTATTTTTTATGTCCACCTTTCCGGTTCCGGCGGATAAGCTAAGCTAACTTGCGGTACAGTAGCTTTCGGCTCGGATGGATAGCCCTCTTACTCAAGTCAAGCAAAGGCAATGCAACATGCCAACATGGCCCTTCTGCTTTTGCTTTTCGGCCTGGGAAACTGACGTGCTCGTTTCCCTTAAGATACCGGCTGATACACGTCAAGCTCGTTTACACACAGAGACACAGCCAGATGTCAAAGGCGCACGGGAACAACGGCTCCTGTGATCCTGTCCCAATCCATACGTTCACTACAAAAGTTGCGTGTTTGGTATGCTAGGGTTGGCATTCTAGTTCTAGCTGCGCGCGTGCAACCTAGCGATATGACCCTAATTAACGGCTACTGCTGCCGATCTGGTTAATTGCTTGGGGTCGTCCTTGACGGCGGAATCAGTGGTAATGCAATTCACAATTCAGTCAGGCGGCGACTGTTCGTCGAAGCCATGCAGACGCATGCCAGTTTGAATCCAACTAGATCAGAGATAGAACATGCATATACAATGAGGTTATATCACTTACCAAGCCGATCGGTGAATTGATCCCTTTGGCATGCATGCAAACCAAATGCAGGCATGTGCGAAATGGCCCTGTTTGTCTTTTGCGCGACGCGTGCGACCTTTCTCCCTCCGGACGTCAGTGTCGTTCGCAAACGTGCGCGCGCACGCAGATGCCCACACGTGGGAGAGCAACACGAGCACATATTCTCCGTCGTGACCAAACCGACGACGAACAGGAAAAGCGACCCGATCAGCGGTCTGCTTGGAGCCCCGGAACGAAAGAGAGAAGACACGAACAGGTGTCAGCGATGACAGCATAGTATACGATGTCCAAAAGGCAAAAAAGTACATCGGAAAAGCATCACGAGTTGGCACGCGAAGATGGCCAAACTTGCGCCGCCGCACAACACAGCCGGAACGCGCGCGCGTCCGTCGCGCCTGAGAAGTTAGAAGTTAGAACTGAACCGCAAGGGAAGGAAACAAATTAAAACACACGATGGAATATGGCTTTGCCCTCGATGTCTCCCCCACGGCACCGGCCGGCGACCGCCCGCGGGGCGCGGCCAGCGCGCTGCGCATCGCAGCCGATCGATCCGTCGACCTCAACCGCCGAATTATTCCTTCCCGTTTCGTACGCCAAGGCCCAAGGCCCATCGCCGCATCGGCGCATCGCATACTTATCTGTCACAAACAAAGCGGCGCAGCGCCACACGGAACCTGCCTAGCGACCCGGGTCGCTACCTATAGCCAGCCAGCGAGCAAGCAAGCAGGCAGGCAGGCCTAGGTGGCCGCCGCCGGGCCAGTTCCCAGCTTGGCCGGCGCGCCCGGCCTATATATATCCCCCACGACGCCGAGCGGCAGAAGGAGAGGTTTGGGCAAAAACCATTAGAGCACCACCACATTTCCTTCAGCGATCAGCACTACTCTAGCTAGCTACCTCATTGCAAGATAATTGATTTAGTCGCGGTTGATCTGATCACTGCGAAGAGATGTCGCAGAACGCGGCGGCGTGGGCGCAGGCGGAGCGGGAGCGCCGTCCGTTCACGGACCCCATCGAGATCCCGGCCACCTCGGGGGCGCGGGTCGCCGACCGGGATGATCAGGGATCAGACGACGACGGCGAGGCGGTGGTGCCGCCGCACGTGCTGCTGGCGCGGCGCAGGGCGGCGTCGTCGGTGTGCTCCGGGCAGGGCCGCACGCTCAAGGGCCGGGACCTGCGCCGCGTGCGCGACTCCGTCCTGCGGATGACCGGCTTCATCGAGAGCTAGCCTTAGCCTCAGCCAGCGGCGCGGCGGCACGCGTCGCCCTGGCTGCGTGCCCACCTCGCTCGCTGGTTACTGGCCGGTTAGCTTAATTAGCATCAATAATGCAGCGACAATCAGCACGCACAATTGCAAAAGCAAGCGCCCGTCCCGTCCCCCGGTCCAAACGGCTGAAAGCACTGTTTGAGTCAGTCCCTGATTGGTTGGTTTCCTTTTGTGAGATTGAGGCTAGAAAAGAATTGTTGATGGCAAGGCATTTTGTATTCCTTTGTAAATTCATGTCATATATACGAAATGTGAGGTGGATTTCATTCAGTCTTATACATACGTGTACAGTATGTTTTTAAAAAAACCATCATCAGTGCATTCGCCCTTGCATGTGGTTCAAATAAGCTACAAATTAATTGGAAATGCAAATGCTGGTTTCTTCGATCAGACGCGTATATATGTTTTTACGCGTTGCTGCTGATTCAGCGGTCCTGACTCCTGACTCCTGACCTGCCTCTATTGGGTACTTGACTCGCTCAAATAACAGTACATATAGACCGCAACAGATGCAGTAACTTGCTGGGAATCTCCAGCCGATGATTATATAATCGACAGTCGACACAGGGAAAATGACTGGATCGGTTAGGTAGTTCTACATGGATACCTCCATTAGCTAGTATTACGTACTAATCCGTTCTTATCCTCTCCTAAAAGACATCCCCGGCAAGTCAAGGTCAAGCAAGAAGAGATGCTGCACGCCGAGCTGCAGGATGAGGAAGAGTTTCAAGAAGCAGACATCCTATGGCCGGAGGCAGCAGATTTCCAGGAGTCACCCCGCCGGTTGTATTTCTCTCAAATCGGCATCGACGACGACGACGACGACTACGACAGCAGCAGCGAGCACCGCCAGGCGCCGTTGAAGCTGAAGCTGCAAGTCCGACAGAAATCTTCTTCCCCCATCGACATCCCCGGCCGCAAGGTCGTCGTCGGTGCCACCGCTGCGAGAGGCACCGATCGAGCACCGGCCGGATCCAGCAAGTCTATCGGGAGCCACGCCGGCGGCGGCGTCGGTGCCGGTAGCGCCGTCATCGGCAGCCATGTGTTCATGCCGCCGCATGTCATCATCGATCGGAGGGCCAGGAGGGACAAGGCGAGGATGATGCTCCTCGTGCCCAGCGGGAGGGCCAGGGTGAGGAAGATGCGCGAGTAGCGCTAGGGTGGGTTTTTTTTTCCCGAATTGGGAATTGCTCTCTCGTTTCAATTCACTCGGAGAACGAAGCAGTGTTGAGTTCATAGGTTTTTGCAGCTGTGTAGCTTACAGAAAGTGAAAAAATAACTTTTTTTTTTTTTGTGAGTTCATAGGTTCTTGAAGGTGAAAGAACAGATCTTTTTTTGTTGTGAAAGATCCAAACTAGATCTTGTCTTGGAATATGCATGTGTGCATGAATATAATAGTCACGTAATCACGTTTATTTTGTTCTGAAAGGTTGTCGTGTAGCAGGAACGGGCGCTGGATGCCAGTGCATGATACGATGATTGTAAAATGAATCCAGAGTTAGCTTCAGTTGTTCAGATGAACTTACGTTTGTTCATCTCGTGGGAAGAAACAAGGAGGTGGCGAAATATCTTACCACCCATTTCAACTTTATAGGCGTTTTTATTGTTTTCTACCCCCCTCATAATGAAATATACGATCGCAAAAAAAAAAAAAACCGTTTATATAAGATCTCACTAAATAGTAATTTGTCCTTTAAGTTCCCAAAAAAATCCTCGAAGAAGGAATTAAGGAAACTATTTATCTTCAGAAAAAAATTTAATTTTTCAAGTTATAAACCCACTGATGATAACTTTTACACGTATGAGGTGACTCATCCTCAACATATAGCTATCCCGTACATATATAACCTTATCTTTGGCCTTGTTTAGATACACCCAACTTTCCCTCCAACTTCCAAGTTTTTCCACTCTCTCTCCATCACATCAATTGTTTCCCGCATGTAAATAGTATTAAATATAAATAAAAAAATAACTAATTACATAGTTTTGTTGTAAATCACGAGACGAATCTTTTTGAGCCTAGTTGGGCCACGATTGGACAATATTTACCACAAACAAACGAAGTCTTCTACAGGACTTTTACAATCTCTCTCCTCTCATAAATTTGTTGCCGCATATAAAGAGTATTAAATATAAATAAAAAAAATAAATAATTACACAGTTTTGTTGTAAATCACGAGACGAATCTTTTGAACCTAGTTGGGCCACGATTGGACAATATTTACCAAATAAAAACGAAGTGCTACAGGAAACGGCCAAAAAACTTTACCTCTGCAAGCCAGGTGTACACTAGGCCAGGTGTCAGCACGAAACTGTTGGAACTGGGGATTCCTCCCAATTGGCTGGCCCCGCCGTCCTATCAGGACGTGAGCAAGCTGGTTAGGGTTCCTTGCCCACAATGGCAAAAGATGTGAAACTATATACTACATGCACAATTAATTAAAAAAGTACAGTACTAATACGTACTAGTATTTCTTAAGATTTCCGGTTCTGCGCCTCGCCTCCACCTGTTCATTCTCCCAGCCTCATGTTTGTTTGCTATGCTAAACTAGGAAAACAATCATTGACTTACCAGAAACGTCCATTAATTGTTTCGTCTACTCAAAACGCAACAACCATATATGAACGTCGATGCACATAGGACACATCAGAATCAGAATAGCAGCAGCAGCAGCAGCAGCATACAATCGAGATGTGGTTTCAGCCATGCACTTATATTTCTTTATTAGTTCTGGGCAACCGAAGAGACTGACACGTACGGTCGATCATGTTCTAAATCTCCAACAGAGAGTGTTCACCTTGTAAGAAAGGTTTTGTTTTTTGAAAGAATTCTTCAGTACTAATAATAAATAAAGAAACTTATGTGTGGGCGTGAGGCGTGAGCCCATCCCATCCCAGCGCCACGCCACCTGCTTCCTCTCCCAGCCTCACCCCGAAATGCAGTGCAGTACGCTCTCCTTCTCCGTCCAATCATCGCGCTGTTCGTAGCGATAAACCATCATTGACTCGTAGCGACTAGCGAGATGGCGCCCCGTCGGTCGTTTTTCCTGGATCCTGGAATAAACGCCAACGGTGACGACGAAGAACGAGTCGCGCTTCCATACGTGGGCAGATCATTCAGATCGATTGCCAAGTGTGTCGCTTGAAAACGAGTAACATCTTTTTCAAAAGACAAAAAAAAAAAAAAAAAAAACTGTAAAGCATATTCGTTCTGTCCGTTCGTACGCTAGCTACATGCAGCAGATGCAGGTTTCGGTTTTCTGCATTTTGCTGGTTCAAACACGCGTCTAGCCGCAGCCGGTGCGTACGTGGCTCATTATCATCCCGAAATTGCTTAGGCGCCACTCTACTACGCACGCACGGAGATGACGATGACGCCACATTTCGTAGATAGCTCCTCCAAAGTCATAGTATCTTTTTTTTATACCATTGCCAAAAATTAATTGGGATCGCTCTGATCGCACATTATAGTACGCGTATATAATTGCGCATAATATACTGGTACACAACATTCCGTATATCGCATCCGCACTCATCGTCCTTTATTTCTCTCCTCTATACTGCCTAGTCAGCAAGATTCTCTCCTTTATATTCTGTTCTTCCGCATCCATCCGTCCTTTATATCATACTCTATCCACTGTGGGGTCCATTTGTCATTTTATCTAAATATATTCATGCGAGATCTAGTTTTGAAGGATTTATTGCAACGAATTTAATGGTGTAATCGGAATTTAATTTAGATTTATGGTTTGTGAGTTATTGCATTTTTTCTCTGGTCGAAAGGTGGAGCCCACACTGAGATTCGTTCCATGCATGCTGGTTCGCCGCTCCGAACGTTCACATGGTGGGGCCATCGGCCGGTACCAGACGTCCGCCACTCCGCCGAGAATACCGTGTGTGCGCGCATCCAGAATACCGTGCCCCGCTGCAGCTGGTTACGTCCGCCACCTGCCGATGTGGAGCAGCACCGGATCAGGTACCGTCATGCGGTGCGGACAGCCTGAGGAAAATTAAAATAACAAGCTGAGACCAGCACGCACCCCAGATTCCGTATGCTTCCCAGCGGAAGACCAACGGCTGTGTGGGTGCCTGCGACGACACCGTGGATCACGATCGAACTGCCTGGAACTGGAAGTATGCCAACGTGTAGGGATGAGGGGAACTGAGATTGATGAGCAATATACTACTTGCTCCATTTTAAATTGTTGGTCGTTCTGACTTGTATTTACCTAAATAAATCTATATTTCTCCTCTATTTCTGAATAAATAGATTTCTAAAGTTGACTTGAGTTAGCTTTTTTTTAAAAAAAAAAAATTGACCAAATTTCTAAAAAAGAAACCATCAGGATATTTAACATTTCATAATTTTCTCATTTTTTATCATAGATGTTGTTACTCTTTTCTATAAAATTATTAGTTAACTTTAAGATAGTTTCACTTGTTGCATGGATTCTAAAAATTGATTTATCTAGTGACATCATACTACAGTCATTCCAACTTTTTATAGATTCAAAGCATCACACAAGTTTGATCAAATTTATATAATAAAATAATAATATTTTATATTATACTAAATAAGTATCATTAGACTCTTTATTAATATAATATTTTTGTAGTATACCTATTTGATATCACAAATCTTTGTAACTATTTCTATAATTTTGATCAAATTTTAAAATTTTGAACTCTCAGAGATTGTTGGAATGACACATAATTTGGAATAGAGGGAGTTTCTTTTATCATGTGTATTTGAAAGCCTGATTGACTTATGGTTTGGAACAAAGAGCACACATCTACTCCCTCAGTCCTGAAATCTAGTACATTGTGATTTTTAAAAATTAAACTGAAATACAGTGCACTATGTAATGACTGAAATAGGAAACCATAATTTAAGAAGAAACTTCTTAATTGGAATAATTGATAGATACATGTGTTATTTGAATGTTTTCTTAAGTCGTTCTATTTTTTTTTAAATGCACTTTATGACAGGACAGGGGGAGTATATCCTGTAGAGTTTGCATTCTCCTCGACAGCTCTGCATGAATCTCCAAATCTACTTTCATGTCAATCTTTACCGCCAAACGAACGCTACCACTATCTTGTCCAGCGAGAGAAATACTGAATTCCCCACACCAAAAGCGACTGGTTTTTCTCTTAAAAAAAGGACAAGAAAAGTAC
This sequence comes from Chrysopogon serrulatus, assembly GCA_015844335.1. Lineage (NCBI taxonomy): Eukaryota > Viridiplantae > Streptophyta > Magnoliopsida > Poales > Poaceae > Chrysopogon > Chrysopogon serrulatus. The sequence goes on from JADLZL010003914.1 coordinate 50,420, forward strand.
TGATGTTAAACACGCTAGTCCGTTGGTCTGACGCGTCACCTCTTTTGTGCAACCGTTTCGATCACCAAGGCCTTGTTTAGATACACCCAACTTTCCCTCCAACTTCCAAGTTTTTTTTCACTCTCTCTCCATCATATCAATTTATACCCGCATGTAAAGAGTATTAAATATAAATAAAAAAAAAATAACTAATTACATAGTTTTGTTGTAAATCATAAGACGAATCTTTTGAGCCTAGTTGGGCCACGATTGGACAATATTTACCACAAACAAACGAAGTGCTTACAGGACTTTACAATCTCTCTCCTCCCACAAATTTGTTGCCGCATATAAAGAGTATTAAAATAAATAAAAAAAACTAATTATATAAAAAACTAATCTTTTTATATAGTTTTTGACAATATTTAAATAAAAACGAAGTGCGAACGGCCAAAAAATCTGTTTGTTTTTAGGACTAAACTTTAGTGACTAAAGTTTAGTAGTTTTAGTCCCTAAACTTCCAAACGTCCCTTGCTTTTGGAGGTGCTAAACTTTAGTAACTTTACCAAGGGGGAGCTAAAAAGGGAAAAAGACCAAGTTGTGAGAGCACATGCACCTCTTTAATGCTTTTTAGTCCCTTTTAGTCCCTAGAACCAGGAGGACTAAACTTTAGGGACTAAATTTTAGGGACTAAAAAAACTCTAACTCCTATTTAAACAAGGCCCAAAGCGTTTTCATTGACCCCGCCCCCGTGTGTCTGATCTGGATATCTGATTCAAACCTGCCAGAATTTACTGCTATTTTCCCCGGCCATTTTTAAAAATCTCCTGTCTCCCACAGCGCTAGCAACGCGGCTGCCGTGCGTGCGAAGCTTCGACGCCGCGCCTATATATACGCGCCCCTCCCCGGCCTCGGTTCGTAGCACGAGAACCTTCCCCAAACCACTCGAACTCGGCTTCATCCGAGACCCAGAGCCCGAAGCATCCATTCCAACTTCCAGAGCGATCTCCCCGAATCGTCGCGCAGCGGGAACTCATCGATCGGACGAGCGAGCGAATCCATCGGCCGCGCGCAATGGCGAGCGCCGAGGAGCTGTGCGAGTCCGAGGTGCTGTGGCCGGAGGCGCCCCACGACGACGACGGCGACGGCGGCGGCGACGCGACGACGCCCAGCTGCAGCTCGTCGTCCGTGGCGCCGACTGCGCGGGGCGTCCCTGAGAGGCCGATCCATCGTCATCCGGGCTCGCGGCCGGTGGACATTCCCAGGCGGCCCGCGAGCTCGGCGGCGCGACGCCGAGACCTCGAGGACGCGGACGGTGGCTGGAGCTGGAGCGGCACGATGGTGCCGCCTCACGTGCTGGTCTCGCGGCGGCGGGCAGGGGGTCGCGGCGGCGGGCAGGGGGTCGCGGCGGCGGGGGCGTTCGCGCTGCGGTCGGGCCCCGGCCGCGCGCGCGAGCTCAGCCACCTGCGCAACTCCGTGCTGCGGATGACCGGCTTCATCGAAGGATGACAAGGCTGACTCGTCCGTTGTTTTGCGCACATGCACATTCAAATTCAAGCAGGACTAGTCGTCATCATTCACCCGCTTGTCTTTCTAATTTGTAAGGCGGCGGCATTGACTATTTTAAATTCGTTTGTTTCCTGGTGTTGCGTCTCCATTTGTGAAGAGGGAGAGCTCTGAATTCGCTACTTGTTTGTTTCCTTTCGGGGGAACTTTCCATCGCCTACTGTCACGGGATTAAAGTACTTTTTGGTGAACATCCATGGAACAAGGATTAAAGTACTTTTTGGTGGAAAACATGTGTTCTTCGATCAAACAAATGCAGGTCTGAAGGGTTAAATCCGAGGAAAACGTGCAAATTAGCGTCCTGGTTCTGAAATGTAATTCAAGTCCTCTCCATGATTTTTTTTTTTTGGCGAAATAGCCAATTTGGCCCCTCAACTATCGTGTAAGGCTTAATTTGGTCCCCGAACTATCAAAACGTCCACTTTAGCCCTCGATCTTTTGATTTCAGCTCAATCTCGTCCATTCATCACGATTGCTCACCACGTGGACAGAGGGCATGCAAAAAAAGTTAAATTTGTCCCTCTCTATTTTCTTTACCTTGTGGCCCATCACATCATTTGCCTTATTTCCGTTTCTCTCCATCCCCATCCTATCGATCTCTGTCCCCATTCACCCGTGGAGGCCAGGACGGCCGTGGAGGCGCAGCTATGGGGCGAACCCTGAAGGCGCGCCGGTGGGGCGGCCGTGGAGCCGCGTCCATGAACGGAGAGAAACGCTGTGAGCGGCCAATAGGAAAAGAAATTAAGGAGGGGGCAGAATCATCTTTTTATGTGTTCATCTGTCCACGTGTCTAGCAAAATGGGCAAATGGATGACATTGAGTCGAAAATCATAAGATCAGGGGCCAAAGTGGCCGTTTTGATAGTTCAGGGGCCAATTTGAGCCTTCGGCGATAGTTGAGGGGCCAAAACGGCTATTTTGCCTTTTTTTTTTTTGAAAATTTCCTCTGCACGATTCAACTCTCCATGAGGAGCGTAGTTGCCAATATGCACGGGTTTTATTTGGGCTTGTTTAGCTGCGCTGTAATTTACCTGTGTCCTGCTACAGTGTGACAATTTGAACTCGAGCAAAGCGTGCAATCTAAGCAGTCTGACAATTCTGGATCCTGCATTCCTGCTACATTGTGGGCTTCTGGTATGCATTTCTATTTTCTATACGTTGTTTTCCTGAAATCATAAGCGAACGTGTCTAATTCAAATGATCAAACAGTAGTACTCTGAATGAACAGTCATAATTAAATTCACCCTGTTGTCTTATTAGCTTGGCTTATCAACAACAGTATTTTTCTCTCATAGGAAACCTGCGGCTTGTCTTATCAGCCGACTTATGTCATTATCGTCAGAGTGGATAGCACAACATTACATCAGCCGATCAGATACTAGCGAGAAAGCAACATTTGCGCAAAGGGAACACCTTAACTAAATGCTCCAATTTTTGATCTATTTATTCATAAACCTCAAAAACAAAACAAAACAAAATCCATTATTCATCGGTGCCAAACTGCAGAAGCCGCTGCTAGTACAAAAACAAATATTGCATACACCTAAGAGTGCATACAGGAGTTGGCAATCTGGGCTATCGTTACTCCTGTGGTTTTGTTCGGCTGATAAAATTTCAGCAGCGCCAGAGCAGGATGAAACAGAAGAGAAGGAAAAAAGACCGATGTGAAACTCAAGAAGTGAAATAAGACTGACTTGTGGAGGTCACAGTGTTCTCAACGCTTTGATCCAATCAACCTCAAGCCTAAAATCACCAGGTCCTGTCTTAGCACCAGGAACACCGCCTTCTGCATTTACAGAGAGAGACATCCCCACAATTCGAGCAGGGTTCATTTCCAATTTTGCCTCAATCACATTTCCTCTCCATGTGGGTAAAAATCGATCAAGCGGGATCTGTATGGAATGGGAATGGGTTCTGCATCATAAAAAAAATGCATATTTCGAATTTTGAACGATAGCAAATGATAATTTACCTTCAAGACTTGCCATCTGTTCTGGGGTACATACACAAAAGCCTGCCATGAGTTGTCTTCTTGTTGTCCGGGTGAATTCACCCAATTCTCCGTGTATATCTGTACTTAAAGTTTCAGATTCTGCAGAAAATGCTGAATGGACATCAAATATTCAATAGTGACTATTGTGTGAGAAAACGTACTGTAGATATGTAGCATCTTCCATCCCCTTTGATCTTCATTGCTATTGTATCATATGCATCAAGATCTATGAAACCATCAAACTGAAAGAGCAGAAATTAATTCTTTTTCTAATCAGCACTTCACAGAACAACTTCTGTTAACATTCAGTTAGAATTACTTAAGCATCTATATTTCTTAGAGTTAGAAGGTAGTCTTAAGTAAGCAACTAAGCAGTATTATTTACTGAATCCTAAGACACTTGATATGACTTCACCAACCTCAAGAAAACAAAACAATTTGATCCAAAGCCCTAGGAGGTTCAGCCTTCTTAAGCCTAGATAGGGTATGTCATTTCAAATAACTTCTATTTAAATAACTTCTATTTTGTTATATTTGGATAGTACTCCTTTCGTTCCAAATTATAAGTCGTTCTAGCTTTTTGCTATGTATCTAGACATAATTTATGTCTTGGTGCGTAGCAAAAGTTATATGCCTTAAAAAGCCAAAATGTGGAATAGAGGGAGTATTTGACAACCACATTTTAAGAGCTACAACAGAAATATTTGTGCACCTAAGGATAGCACAACATTGCTGAAATGGGATGTGCATTTAATTTATGTCTTGGTGCGTAGCAAAAGTTATATGCCTTAAAAAGCCAAAATGTTGAATAGAGGGAGTATTTGACAACCACTTTTTAAGAGCTACGACAGAAATATTTGTGCACCTAAGGATAGCACAACATTGCTGAAATGGGATGGGCATTTACGGAAGTGACCAAGTTACCCAGTGTCGCCCTAATACAGAAAAGTGTACCTTCTTTGATCGCATCCCACAGAATCCATAGCGCCTGATCCTCCATGTTGACTCTTCAGACATATCAAAAGAAAGATTACCAGAAAACACACCTTCAAGAACACACATGTTAATGTTAAAAAAAAGTTACCTTACAAACCAGTCTAAGAAAATCTTAAGAAAAAACTGCACGTTTCAATTCAATTACTAAAGAAAATACAGCAGCCAGTATCCACTGATAATTTGGAGTCACCTCAGACATTTTCCAAGAAAACCACTACATTTCACAGTTAATGAGGTGTATTATGCTAAACAAAAGAAGCTACAAATACATCATTTGTTTTCTCTTGTACCAGAAAGTACTCAATTCAAACTAAACTTCAAATGATTGGCACAAGCTGGAAAAGTTAAGAACATAGAACAATTATTACCAGTTAATGGAGTATTTCCAACTGAAGCACCATCAGTTATTTCCAAGGATGCAGAAGACAAACCTGGGTAACAACTTTGTCCAATTACATTCTATCATAGATGTAAACAAGAAGCTAGGTATTTGCAGCAAAGCTGAAAAATGTCCTTAAAAATATAAGAAATTATTACACATGTAACATATTATCTGTTGTAGGGAAATATTAGTCTATCAAATTCACAAGTCGACTCATATTATTCTAAGGCACAACTGTATGAGTGCACAGCAAACTAAAGTGTTAATGCTTTTCGTGTTCCTGCAGAAAAGGTTCACCCGTGTAATATATATCGTCTCTTCGTCAGCTATATGATCCATTGCTTTCGAAACTAGCACTAGATAGTAAAGTAGTGCACCGATTTACACAGTATGAAATATCCTGTGGTGATAAACACAGGGGTGGTCAACTCCCATTTGGATCACTATCTGGAAAGTAAGCTATAATAGTATTATATATAAACCCTACATATAATTCATGGCGATGGCAAAGAATGGAGAAAATGCAGGCAGCAAGGGAGAATCAATGAATCAATGGATTATGTTCCACTACATCTCCACGTATTTTATGTTTCCTTTAAAGGGACTTTGCATTAGGAAGACGCAGGAGTAGGATGATTCTATGAGTAATTTACTGGGGACTGCCACGACAAGATTGAACTGCATACATTTTTCCACTATGAACCATCAGAAACTTAAAAGAGCACCATGTTAACATATTATGAGAACAAAACCAAAGGAACATTTTCAACACAAGGCAATCATCCATATATATCTCCCAGCCAGTCAGTCACAAAGCAAAAGGAGAAATTATACTCCCTCCGTTCCAAATTATAAGTCGCTTTGACTTTTTTTGGTACATCCACTTTGCTATGTATCTAGATATAATAACATCTAGACACATAGCAAAATGGATGAACTAAAAAAGTCAAAACGACTTATAATTTGGAACAGAAAAGGGAATACTATAGTATCAGATCAGTATTTAGAGAAACTGCACCAGTTAATAACTTTTATTAAAGTATAATTCAAAAGTGAGGCAGTACCTCCATACTCTGAATCTGAGTACAAATGCCACCTTTTCAGCTCATCTTTAGAATTGAAATTGAAGATACATCTTTCCCTTGGCGGAATTAGATCATCTGAACTCCATACAAGAGCTGACAATTAAGCATATAGAACAAAGAATTAATAAGGACCAGGAATGTTAAAGAGGTTATGTATTCTGCAGAAGAGTTTATTTTGCGCACTTAAAAGCAGAATTTCCATAAGTTCCTTGCTGACAGATTAGCAAAACATGCTATTCCTAGACCATGAATTCCAGACCACACATCTATTTCAGATCTGCAATGCATGAGTAACAGCTAGTCAGCTACTAAGACGTCTCAAGGCTACTACTGATCATATGGAATCAAACTGGCATCAATAGGAAAATTTCTTATCAGGTCTAATACTCAACATATTACAAAGTATCACTAGAAAAATTTCTTATTCTGCACCCTGGCAACCTGTACTCTTTGCTTTACATTCTAACACAAGAAAGTCAAATCCTCAATGCTTCGGAGTCAGGAAGAGATCCATGACCTTGACTACACCTTATATGGTTATCACGGAACGGCTCAACAGCACCAAGATTATGCACGGCGCATCTACGGGCACCAGTACAAGTGTTTCATCGAGAAAATGGATCAAAACTTTGAGAGCACAGCAAAAAGGTGACTTGTGGGAAGAACCTACCTCTCTTTGTGGCGTTAAAGGAAGCCTGCCATAGAGCTCGCAGCCTCGACATGGAGGTAATGGAGGCCAACTCTGTATACATGACACGCAGCAAATGAGACATGAATGGCAACAAATTCGGCATGGTAAAGAGAAAGTATATTTTCTTGCGATGCCGCAAACAGAGAGAAACGGAAGGAATAAGAACTACTCGGCCAAAGCAAAGTAGCAAACCAAGGCTTCCTTACCTCGTTCGCGCACACTGCCGTGCGCCCCGTTGGATGCGCGGAGCCGAGGGACCCTGGCTGCGGCCGCCGCTGCTGCTGCGCTTCCGCCCTCAACTAGCTGATGCCTCGCCGGTCGTGCGCGGAGTAGCCCCACCGCTGCCGGCTGCCGCTGCCGATGAGCAGCCGCCCCTAGCCCGGCCGCACCTACGGAGGCCGCGCTGCCGCTGAAGATGCGCTGAGCCTCTACCGCCCCTCGCCCGCAGACGCGCGCCCCACCGGACGGACCTGCGGTGACCACCCCGCTGCAGCGCCGCTGCTCTCCCCGACCTGCTCTGCCTCTGCGGACTGCGGGAGGGACGGGCGGCTGGCTCTGGTTGTTCCGGTTGCGGCCTTGCGGCTTGCGGGGGACAGGGACGAGACACGGGAGTGCACGGAGTGGGCTGGGCCGCTCTGTTGGGCTGGGCTTTCTGTGCGAAATTAGGACAAAAAGTCCAGTTTTCCTCCCTCGTCTTCTGCGATAGTCAGCTTTCCCAAGCTGGTTTCTTTGCATGTGAGCCCACGCTGTCAGCCAAAGACTTTTATATATAGAAAAAAAAATACGAAGCCTGGTAATGAGCGTTCTGTCTAGTTCACTACTTGTTTCAACCGCCGTCGCCGCTCACGAGTGTTCTTTATTGCCTCCGACTACTACTCGCCGCCATCTTGCCGCGCCCCCGCGAGACTCGTCGGCTCGTCGCTGCTGCCCGAAACTCCCCATGGCGCCCAGCACATCACGTGTTCTCCTGCCGCAGCCAGCTTCTGCGACAGAGCCACCGCTAGGAGAAAAAGGCCTGCCACTAATCTGGTGTCTGTATTGCGGCATTGGGAGGATTTGGAGCTGCTCTCAAAATCAGATGAGCACCCAATGGAAAGGTTCTTCAAATGCCCGAGGAAGTATAAGAAGGTTGGGTTTTTTTATTGAATTTTCTGGTAGTAATCGAAAGTTAGGATATGTACAGTGTGGACTGAGTTTTTTTTGGCTGCAGTTTCTTCTTTGTGATTTCTACATGTTCGAAGAAGAATATGTCAATTTTTTTGTCAATTATGGGATGCTTCAAGAATCTGATATGTGCCAGTACCGTCCATTGGAGACAGCAGATACTATGCAATCTGAAATGTATGAACAGGTTAAAGCATTAATGAAGAAAGAACCTGTTGGCGTGTATGAGCATGGGAGGACTGCACCTTCGACCATGGAGGCACGAAGAAGAAGAAGAAGCAAGGACAGACGAATTGGATGATGTGTGTTGGTGTTGCTGTCCTAGTATTGTTAGGATTCAATTCCGCCATTCTAAACTCCAAAGGAATCAAGCATTCTGAGACAAAAACAACTGAAGACTACATGGATCCATCATCCACGTGTGGCTTAGCACTTACCACAGCAAGGCGAGTCGATTTGAGATCTGACCCAGTGTTAGTTGAAATCCAAATCGACGGTTGTGTCCATGCATGGAGTCCGAATCCGCAGTTGTTGCCAAATGGGATCATATTTTAATTTTTAGAGTGAAATATTAGGTACTATTGGAGATGAGTTTCAGTTAAATTCCTGAATGGTTGGAGTCAGGATAAGCAACCTGACCTGTTAATAGGGCTGGATACCGAGCTGGCTCGGCTCGGCTCGGCTCAGCTCGGTCCAGCTCGATAAGATAACGAGCTAGCTCGAGCTGGCTCGTTAAGACTAACGAGCTAAAAAGCTAGCTCGGCTCGGCTCGAGAAAAAGCTCGAGCTAGCCCGTTTAGCTCGTGAGCCAGAAACAAAGTCTAGTGTACCTTGAGAATTGCCATCATTTGGGCCAAAGTCTAGTGTACCTTGTGCTTTAGCCTTTGCCAACTTGTTCTGATATTGTGTACAGCTAGCTAGATGCCGGTTCAGAGTTGTAGTAGCACCACCTGGACGGTATTTACACTTTGCCTTGGTCTCCATGACACCTCTCTCCTTCTTGGATGGGACATTAACCACCTTAAAATGTTTCCAACAATTAGCCTTTTTGCCTCTTGCTATCTTTTTTTAGAAAAGGGAATATATTAATATCCCAGCTTCTGCATCGACTGATGCATATAGCCATTCATTATTACAAACCTTCAACCACAGATCCAGGGAACTTCAAAAACAAAGTTCTGAGCCATCAAGACAATAAAGTTCTCAAAAGGAAACAACTAAAGGGCAATTCTATTACTAAAACGCCAGCCATGCCTTGCAAACACTTCCATCGCGGTTGTCTCAATGATCCTACAGCCTGCCTTCATGAACAGGCGATCCCCCTCCTTCTGAAGCAAGGACCAGAACCTGGTCCAGTACATCCCCTTGAAGACAACCTGCAAATAGGATGGTATTGTGGTCTTGTTAAACACAACATCATTCCTTGTCAACCATAGAGCCCAACAAATAGCACTTGCACCCACAATAATTTGAGATCTTCTTTTTCTATTTAATCCTTGCAACCACCCTGTAAACAAATTGTGTACCCCAGTTGGCGGTTTTAGATTAAATGAAATATGAATAATTCTCCAGATAAACTTAGCATAATGACAGTCAAAGAGTAAATGTTGTATGGTTTCGTATGAGGAACAAAAACAACATTTCCTATCTCCTTGCCACTGTCTCCTAGCTAAATTATCCTTTGTTAAAATTACACCTTTGTACAAGTACCACATAAAAACCTTCACCTTGAGGGGTATTTTAAGTTTCCAAATTAGAGTATTATAAGGTAAAGCTTGTTGATTTAACAGTGCTCTATACATGGAATTAACTGAAAACAACCCGTTCTGATGTAGCCCCCACACAAAACGATCCCTTTGATTATTTAAATGTACATCAGCAATCATGGCTATAACACCATGCCAAGCCTGTAAATTTGCTCCAATCAGAGATCTCCTGAAAGCTACATTTAGTGGGATTGTAGACAATACTGTCCTAACAGAAGCACTTTTCTTTCCACGATATTATATAGTGTCGGAAAGATCGTTTTGAGAGGGCGTGGCATTATCCATGAATCCTCCCAAAAACGAACCTGAGATCCATCACCAAGAACAAACCTGCCCATAGACAAGAACTCATCCTTGACCTTCAAAAGGCCAGTCCAAAACTGAGAGTCCCCGGGCATGTGTTGAACCTGAGTCAAAGTTTTTTCCCTTAGATATTTATTTTTAAGTAATTGCTGCCATACCCCATCCTCATTTATTAATTTGAAAAGCCACTTACTTAAAAGACATCTATTATGCACATCTAAGTTTAGGACACCCAAGCCTCCTTGGTCCTTCGGTGTGCAAATAATCTCCCATTTTGTCAATCTATATTTCTTCTTATGCTCATCACTTTGCCAAAAAAACCGAGATCTAAAAAAATCTAACTTTTTTAGAACGCCTCTGGGTATCTCAAAGAATGACATCATGAACATAGGGAGACTACTTAGCACTGAATTAATCAGAACAAGCCTTCCTCCCACTGAGAGTAACTTACTTTTCCACCCACTCAGTCTCTTTTGGAACCTTTCTTCTACATGTTTCCAATCCTTATTCATTAGCTTCCGGTGATGCATTGGAATTCCTAAATATCTAAAAGGGAATGATCCTACATTACACCCAAAAATTTGGGTGTACTCCCACTGATAAGCATTAGCCTCTCCGTAAAAGAACAATTCACTTTTATGAAAATTGATTTTGAGTCCCGACAATTGCTCAAAAGCAGCAAGCAAAAGTTTCATGTTTTTGGCCTTCTCTAAATTATTGTCCATAAAAATAACAGTGTCATCCGCATACTGAAGGACCGAGAGTCCATCATCAATCAAATGTGGGACCACTCCATGAATTTGTCCATCTTCTTTAGCTCGTGAAATGAGAATTGCCAGCATATCAACCACTATATTAAACAAGATTGGAGATAACGGATCCCCTTGTCGCACTCCTTTCCTTGTTTGAAAATAATGGCCTAAATTATCATTGACCTTTACAGCAACACTTCCTCTAGACATGACTTTCGAAATCCATTCACACCAAATTGGTGAGAAACCTTTCATTCTGAGGACTTGTTGTATAAAAGGCCACTTAAGATTATCATATGCTTTCTCAAAATCAAGCTTTAGGATCACCCCATCATTTTTCTTCCTATGCAACTCATGTATTGTTTCGTGTAGAACTACTACTCCTTCCATTATGTATCTTCCTGGAATAAAAGCCGTCTGGGATGGACCTATTACTTTATCTGCTACTTTCAATAGCCTATTATTTAACACCTTCGTAAAAATCTTAAAAGACACATTAAGGAGACAAATTGGTCTATACTGTTGTATTCTAGTTGCCTTTGAAATCTTAGGTAAAAGCGTAAGTACCCCAAAATTCAAACTATGAATAGGCAATCTACCCATATAGAATTCATAAAAAAGACTCATCAGATCCTGCTTGACCACATCCCAGAAGAATTGGTAGAATTCTGCAGGAAAACCATCCGGACCCAGTGCCTTATTATGTTCCATATCAAAGATTGCCATTTTGATCTCCTCCTCACTGAAAGGAGCCACCAAAACCTCATTCTCCTCCTCCGACACTTGAGGTATATCATACCTCAAAGTCTCGTCTAATGAGAAAGAATTCTGTAAATGTGGTCCAAACAGTCGTTTGTAATAATTAGATATATATTCTTTCAGATTTGTATCCCCAACAATAATTCCTTCTTCCTGTTCAAGTTGAGTAATTTTAGTTTTTCTATGTCTCCCATTCGCCAACAAGTGGAAGTACTTAGTATTATCATCCCCTTGCAGTAACTTTGTTGCTTTTGATCGTTGGAGCCAATAAATCTCCTCTTCTTTTAACAACTTAGTTAATTGCCCTTTAAGATGATGACTAAGTTCTACCTCCTGAGATGACAAAAAATTTGTCTCAGCTTTTCTGTCTAGAGCATCTAATTTGCCTAACAAATCTAGTTTAGTTTTCTTACTCTGAGAAACTAAATTTCTAGCCCAACCTCGGAGAAAACTACGTAATTTTCTTATTTTGGATTGCCACCGTTCCAAAGGTGTCCTACCTCAATTCTCTGATTCCCACACCTCCTTGACTAGATCAAAAAAACCATCCCTCGTCAGCCATCCTAGTTCAAATTTAAAATTTCTAGCATTGCCTCTGTGTGATGGTTCCCCTCCATCAAGTAGAAGGGGTGTGTGATCAGAGATCTCTCGCGTAAGAGCCTGAACGGTAGCCAATGGAAACTTCTGTTCCCATTCAGTAGTCACTAAAACCCGGTCTAGCTTTTCATAGGTTGGAATTTCAGCATAATTAGCCCAAGTAATTGTCTACCTGTCATCTGAATTTCCCTTAGATTTAAGCTTTCAATAATAGCATTAAAGAGAAGTGGCCATTTGTCATTATACCTTGAATTATTCTTTTCTGACGGGCTCCTAATTATATTGAAATCCCCACCTACTATGAAAGGCAAGTCCCCGCAGCTAGTGCACGCACGCACTAGCTCTGACAAAAAGTTCTCCTTTTGCTCCTCCTGTGCTGCACCATACACCGACAAGAGAGCCCATCGAAAACCATCTACCTTATTTCTTAAAACAAATTTTATGTAAAAATCTCCATCAACAATATTCACAACCTCAAAACATTCTTGATTTATTCCCATTAGCATCCCCCCAGACATACCCCGAGGGCATCGCCAATGCCAAACAAAATCAGCTCCCGCACAAAAATTTTCTAGACACTGAGTCGAGAAACTATTTCTGTTGGTTTCTGATAAAGCTATAAAATCAAGTCTCCTGTCTTGAGCCAAATCATGTAAGAAAGTATGCTTAGCAAGGTCGCGTAGACCCTTACAATTCCAAAAGATCCCCTTCATTGGAACAATTTTTTGTTTATGGTCACCCTTTTTTTAACTATTTTCTTTGGCTTTCTAACCTTTGCCACCTTGATGGGTATATCAACAAGTACTCCATCAAGGTCCGCATTATTATCGTCCATCACCACCTCCGTCAAGTCGCCACAGAGTCGACTGATGGTGGCGGTATCAGGATCGATCTCATCCTCATATGATTCTGGTTCCTTATCTAGTTTATTAGCAATATGAGAGACATTCAATCTTCCATTTTCTACATCCTTTAAAAGAGCTACAGACCCATCAATCAAATTTGCTTTATCACCCAAACTGATTCCTATGCCTTGCAAATTTTTCTTAATGCGATCACTAGGGAAAGAAGATACTGAATTAAAAACTGTATTTTCATTACCTTGGGAAACCTCAAGGTTCTTGATGGCGACTCTTTTCTCTGCCTTCTCCATAGAGGGTACATCAGCTACGTCCGCGTTCCTCTTGCTGCGCCGCACTGGAGTAAGCTCTCCATCAGACAAAACAGCCATCGCCATCACACTTCCCAGTATGTTACTTGGTTCACCGTCTGCTGACACACCAGCATTGATCATAGCCTCAGATGCGACCCCAAGGTGTTGGTCGCCCATCACCAACATGCCATCTGCTGTCCCATCAGCTTGTGCCGCCCCCACTATAGAAGACTGCTGGTTGTGATCTTCAGAAATACCATCTCCCACACTTGTCACTGCCTGTATCCCTGCTACAGATTGCTTTTGCTGGTTCTTCCCTTTATTACCTCTCCGTTCATCACCTAAAAGTGGAGCTGACACAAGAGACTGAGGAGCTGCAACACGCACCTCCACTGGATGTCCTTTTTTAAGTCCCACAAAATCACTTGCCTCATCACTCAGCTCATTGTTATCCCCTATTGGATCATCGACCTCCTCCATGTCAGTGTCCATATTTGTCTCAGACCTAGCAGCACCCTTTCCAATCATGGTAGTGTCACCTGACTTTGGTGCATCCCCCATCTCACTTTTCTTAGGTGCCTCCTTTCCATTCCCACCATAACCATTGTTCTTACTGTTCCAGATACCCTGCAACCCGATGTTCGGTAAAAAGGGCTCAACTTCAAAACGTAACTGGAAATAACGGTTTCCAATGATGACATCTAGCTTGGTTGGAATTGCCTCCGGCTCAAGTACTGCCACTGCAAACCGACCAAAACTGCTAGTTCTAGTAGTCACCATATCCACGTCTTGGGTAACTCCAAAGAGTGAACCCAAAGCCCATAAAACCAAATACTCCCTCAAAATTGTGGGAAGATTTACTACTCTCATCCATACAACTGGTAAAGCATGCCCAAAGTATTCTTCATCTTCCTTGAACTCATGAAACTCCAGAGTGCCACCTTCTTTCAGATTAGCATTGAACTTTGTCATCTTTTCCAAGTCTCCTTTTGAAGGAAAAAGCACTTTGAACTTAGAATCACTAAGCCTCTTGACATCCCAAGCAAAAGTATCAGATACCATAACACGCAAGAAAGCAGTGATCTCCTCTTCTGTCAAATTTTTACCAGAAGTTGAAATTAGAGCCATCTTTGAGTCTCTCTTGGTCGGCTGAATTGGAGCATGGGGGATGTAGAAGGCTGTCAAAATATCGTCCGCTTGACCAATGACTTGGACTACTGGTTTTGGCTGTTTAGTAAGCGGGCAACGACTCATGGCATGATCAGAGCTCCTGCAAATATCACAATATACCATTGCTGTACATTCAAAACCCAAGTGTCCTTTTACGCCACATCTTCTGCAAATTTTTGCCGTGGCTGCTTTCTGAGGAGCACTTACGGTACCCATGGTTGCTGATTCTAAAACTTCATTTTCCATCTTCGCATCGACTGGTCCACCCACAGAAGATGAACCCTGTAAAACTTGGGGAACTACATTGACCCTTGGGGTCCCTGTACCTGTTCCTGTTTGCTGCTGCTGTCCCGTGGCATTCTGATGTTGTCTCCCCCCGTTCTCCGGTGGCACCGAAGTCTGTGTCATTACTGGAGCTTGGGATACATGCTGCACCGGTTGCTGCACCGGAATTTTTGGTACAGGCTGCTGCAACACCTGCTGCTGAGGAGGAGCTTGCGATGCTTGCTGAAGATGAGGCACCTGCTGTGGCGGTAGCACATGATGCTGTACGTGCTGCGTTGGTTGCTGCTGCAATTGATGTGTACCTTGCCGCTGCTGAGGAGGACCATGATATGGAGGACGCTGTTGTTGCCGACGCGGAATGTGACGCTGAACATTTCGCCCTTGTCGGAACCTGCCGTTCCAGTCTCGATCTCCACCTCCACCGAAGCGCCCTCGCTGTCCTCGTTCATAATCCCACCCGGGGCCATAATTCGGATAGGCCCCAAGATTTGGATTAAAACGAGGCCCAGAAAAGGGAGCTCCATCAACCATCTGCTGGAGACCGTGGCCACCGCCGAAACCATGGCGGCCTCCACGTCCCTCTCCTCCACCGCCTCCTGCACCCCCTGTACCACGCCCAGCTCCATAACCCCTTCCTCCAGCACCACCTCCATCACCGCCAGGCGCTGTCGCCATGCTCGCACGGACGACCTGCGCGTAGGACGGACTGATCGACGATGGCTTGGCGGCTAGGGTTATTGTATTGAGAGAGTCTAGGTCGCAGGATGCGTAGATGAAACGAGACGCAAGTGTTCCTGTCCGCTTCCTTCGTGTACAACCTTCGTTCGGTCGCGTACTGCCTGTGCTCAATAGACTCCCATCTCCGTTTGGTCCACAGAGCTCACGATGGGCCCAAGATGGCCCACTCTTCCCTGCAACCGGGACAGAGAGCGCAAGAGTCGGATCTTGAGTAATTTGATTTTCGAAATTCAAACATCGATCAACATGGACGGCGGCCGGCGATCTTCTCGTCATCGGAGACGACGATTCTAGCGCCTCCACTAAGGATCCCTTGATCAATGACTGGTTGCCACGCATATCTTTCACCGTGCATGCCCCAAGGGTCATTGCAGGCGATCGACGAGGTCGTGGCAATCTTCCTGACCATGGCGTAGTCGACGTTCGACGAACATCCGTCAACGCCTTCACAATTTTTCGTACAAAAATCACTTTGGAATCAGAGGTTGCCGGAGAAATATGTTGTTCTACTCTCTGGCGAACCGAGGAATCACATAACGCACGATCCGCTTCAAACAGCATATCTTTAGTATACCCGTGAACAGCAGCGTGACGAACCAAATCCATCGTCAGTGGTGATTGGATCGCGACCTCCTCATCAGAGTCATCGCCGTAATCCAAATCCCAGAATTTTGATTTTGAACCAAAGGGGCGGAGGTCCACTGCAGGATCAGCTAAACGCCGATGACCACAGTCCAGAACATCCTCGTTCCCGTGCTGAACATGCTCCGTAAATGAAGAACATACCTGTGATTGCCGTGCCGGAGAGGTGCTGTTCCACGTCCATCTGTTGTCGACGTCTGGATCAGGATCCTCGCTGCCGGCAAGATGATCTCCGACGCGCCCAACTCCTTCATCGTCGAAGATCTCCATGGCGCCTCCCGCGGTACTCTGCACGGTCTGCACCGGAAACCTCCATAATTCTGATCTCCCGTTTGGTGTCCTCTCGTTGTTGTCGTGGTTGTCGGCATCACGGTCACCGGCGGGCTGGATTCCGTCGCCGTCGAGGTCCTCTTGGTCGCCTCCAGAGGGACTCTCAACGGTCATCTCTTCCTCCCCCGTCTTTCACACGCTTTACATGATGCCTCTTGCTATCTTGCACTTGAGAGACAATGTAACACCAGCTTTTGGGCTGGGCCCTGTAGCTTATGGATGGTTGCGGCCTGCTAGCTTTCTTTCCTAAAATGTGCAGCTCGTTAAGCTCGTGAGCAACTCGCGAGCTGGCTCAAGTAAGCTCATTATAGCTAACGAGCTAAAACTATAGCTCGGCTCGGCTCGTTATCCTAACGAGCCGAGTCGAGCCAGACATGAGCTAAGCGAGCTAGCGAGCTTCGAGTTTTACGTCCAGCCCTACCTGTTAATAACGTTCTTTTTATTGAGCTCGTACTGCGCTGTTAACTCCCATGGATCAATATTCTCTGTGTTGTTTTCTTTATTAGGAGAAAATTTTAAGAAATGTGTCAGCAGCCTAGGTTCAAGAACATTGTCACGTTTCCCATTAATTCCTATGTTAGAGCATCTCTTAAGAGTTTGACAAAATCACTTCCTATCTTTATTTTTTTGGTAAAATTAGAAAATTCACCCTCCAACAGTTTGACAAATAAATTAGCATATTTTGACAAGTTACTATCGACTGGGCTTGCATCGCAGCGTATATATCTTGTGCGCAGTAAGCATCCAAGCATCCACTCACACATCAACCTCCTGCAAGAGGTGGAAGGGCATAAACATAATTTGTTTGTCTCAGGGTTGCTAATGTAAGTTTTCAAGAGATGGAATAACATAAACATAATTTTGTTTCTGTCTCAGGGTTCCTAATGTAAGTTTTTAAGAGGTGAAAGAGCATAAACATAATTTTGTTTCTATCTTAGAGTTTTTTATTTAAGTTTGATCTGGGTTTGTCAAGTGAATTATGACAAACTATTGAAAAGAGGCTCTTTTTCGTACTTGTCAAACATTTTAGAGAGTTGCTAAATTAAAAGATTTGTCAAGTAAATTTTAACAAACACACAGAGATGTTGGAGAAATTTTTAAAAAACTCTTAAAGATGCTCTTAAGTTCAGTTAAATCCCAAATAGTCGGAGTCAGGATAGGCAACCTGATGTGTTAATAACGTTCTTTTTATTGAGCCCTGTACTAACTCTCGTGGATCAACATTCCCTGTGTTGCTTTTTTTAATTAAGAGAAACTTTTAAGAAATAAATATGCACATTGTCACATTTTATGTTCCTATGTTACACGTTTCGAGAATAGGAATATGTCCCTATTCCTATGCTATAAAATAACACTACAAGTTTATATTATCATTCCATGTTCTCGTTCCTTCATTGGAAAATGGCTCTAAGGCTACGGTGATCAAGAGAGAGCATGAGGCTATAGTGACAGCATCTCCAAGAGTTTGCTATCTTTACTTGGCATTCATATAATTTTGGCAAAACAAGAAAAAATTGCCTCCAACAGTTTGGCATTAGGACTTGGCAAAAATAGAAACTTGGCATTTTATCCCTCTTGGTGCGCAAATATGCGCACGCGGATACCGCTTGTCCTTATATTTTGGCAAGTGCAAAATACGAAACAATTGGAGAGGGGCTGTTTTTTAACTTGGCATGTTGTTTTATGAGTTGACAAAACTCAAGATTTGCCAAATGAAATATAGCAAACTCTTAGAGATGCTCTAAGTTTACAAATTTAAAGATCAAGGACTTTGTTAATGCTAAGGGAAGGGAATAGCATCCACACTACGTTGAGGGCTATTTCCTTTCTTGAAGATGTAGTCATGACACTTCATAGCATCTTTTCTACTAATCTTGAGATGAAAATCTTGCTCCAATTATTAGGAAGACAACATAGTGACTCAGTGACCCATCGTTTCTATCCTCAGAGGCATCGCCTCATAGGTTCATCTTCACACGACGTCAAACCATGGCCTTGTTCAGTTCGAAAGTTTTTATAACCTGAGTAACTGTAGCACTTTCGTTTGTATTTGACAAATATTATCCAATCGTGGCCTAACTAGGCTCAAAAGATTCGTCTCGTGATTTACAACAAAACTGTATAGTTAGTTATTTTTTCACTAACATTTAATACTCCATACATATGTGTAGAAATTGATGTGATGGAGAGAGAATGGAAAAACTTGCAAGTTGCATTCCAAGTGAACAAGGCCTCCAACCTCTCGGGCGGTTGAGCTTCAGATTTTTATGAAATATTTGTGTTTCATCTTTACCGAGGGAAGGTAGTAGTTTAGGGCACTCTCAATGGATAGTTTCTAGATGTAGTTTCCAAGAGAGAATGATAGTAATTAATGTTCATCAGAAATTATCCTTCCTAATCTATAGTTTCTATAGCAATGTCCATACAAAGAGTAACTTAAATGCATCATAAAATAGAAGTATATCATCTGTGGCAAGCAACCATTGTGACCGAATATGCTCATGCTGATTTTTTTGGCATTTAAAAATTCGAAAACCACATGTAGAAAGTAAGAGAGCAAATAGCAACATAAGGTCAATATCTATGAAATCCATGGATGAATAATCTAGGGAATGAAAACTAGGTATCAAGATGCATGCGTACATGAAGGAATAGTAGGTAATTCAAGTTTCTCCGTCTTCTAAAATATCACTCCAAAGTCTTAGAAGATGCTAGGTAAATCAGTAGTCGCCATCACTCTCGCTGTCTGTGTAGAACCCACCAAAGCTCTCCTGCCCAGCAATGAACATGTCTCTAGTTGGATGAGTAACAGCAACCCTTTGATTCTGACAGCCCATGCAATGACCATCTGGACCAGACCCAATTGTGCAGCACTGGTAAACATCGTTCTCGTTCTCAAGATTGGCATCCACTTCCGCAAAACAGAACAGGTCATCATTGGTTGGAGAATAAGCAGTAAAGTTGTAGTGACAGTACGCTGATCCATATTCAAAGATGGTGCACTTCTCAGTGATCTCTCCAAGCTCATACTTTCTGTCTGGATATCTTTTGTTGATGACACGCAAAGCCATCTGGACATTCTTGACATGCCTCTCCTCAGCCCTCGCCAGACGATCCTCTCTGATAACCTCCTTCCGCAGCTGCCTAGCTATCAGACGGTGCCTTGCCGGGGGGGGAACTGTTTCTTTCGCCGCTGTAATTCTACTTCGACCCGTTGGCGCCGCTGCAGTTTTTCATGAAGTAGTTGTTTCTCCTCCCTGCTTAGCAGTGCCTTCTCTTCCTTTGCCTTGTCATCTAGTACAAGCTTGGGAAATTTCAGTTTACCCATCGGAAAGGGTGCTGGTTCTGTAAACCGCCAGCTGTGTGTGCTGGAGTCATAGACTTTGGTCTCCTCCTTCTCTCTCATGGCTTGGTGCTCGAAGAAGAACTTACTCTTTCCCTGACATTCAATTGTCTTGAGAGTACTGAGTCTGCCACGGTGGTTCTGCGGTTTCCTCGCCACCATCGATGGAGTGGCGGCCATTGCAACCTGCACCGTCGAGGGATGCTGATGCGCCGATTCGTATACCTGCAAGCCACAATCACCGTGCGGTGGTGGTGTTTATATGCCGCGAAATCCGGGCAAGAACAGAAGACGGATCGGAGTCGGGGTGGGATTTGGGGATTGATTTTGCTTTCCCAAAATCTGTTAGATATATATACGTATTGATGAATACGTTTTTGATTTGGTTATGCTACGACCTAAGTTTTACGGACTACCATAGAGTTGGAGTCCATGTTTATGTGTGTTTGGACTTTGGACGTGAGATTGAGGAGAGATGGGACGGGATGGCTCCAGGACATCAAACGCGATCAGGGCCGGCGGCAGCGAGGCCGAGCGGCCACAGCCTGAAGCCCGACTCCCGGTTCTGCACATGACGCGGTAACGAAATGTCAGAGTCAGCCGCCGGCAGCGAATCATTCTAGATTGCCTCGTTCTGTAAACCAAACAGGCTGTGACTCTCGTTTTTATCCTTGAAGGCGTCGTCTCACAGGTTAATCTTCACACAACGTCAAAAGACATGTTCACACAACGTCAAAAGACATGTTTATGCAACCCAACCTCTTGGGCGGTTGAGCTTCAAATTTGTACGGGATATTATTGTGTTCTGTCTGTACTCGGGAAGGCTACGGGCAGGCCATGATGCTGGAATTTTGTCCTAAATTTGGGTGGCGAAGTCAGATTAGGACAAGGGCTCGAGTCTTATTCATTTATTTTGTGTATTAAAGTCTGTACCAGCGTATGGTGGAGTGTGGCCTAAGCACCAAGAGTCTATTCTAAATAGCTATACTGATTCATTTGTGAACTTTCGAGGTGGAATGCTATATTTCCGTATCTAGGAAAAATGAAGAGCCATTCCACTCCATTCCAACCTGTCCCTCAAGCTAAACACTATCTAAAACGGACAAGATAACACAATATGTAAAGTTCATGGACCGAAATAACATAACATAAAAAGTTTAGAAACCGATAGTAGACTTTACTCTTTTAGTTGCTTTGCATGTACTGGTTTAGGATATATTACATCATGAGCAGTTCTATTGTCGAACTCAACGGACTAGAATATGAACATGTCGATTGATTGTGTTGTGTGCAGAGCCTGAAGACGAGGAGAGACTGCAGGCAACACCTGCTTCCCTCTCCCAGAACCCCAGCTCTGCCCCCGGGTGATCCTGAAGGCCTGAACCAAATTTCTGTACTTCTCCCAACTCGATGCTCTGCTCTTCCCCCATTTACTGCTATTCGACCACACCACATCCCTGTAAGAAACTGTCTGATGCGTTCAAGTGGGCGAGCCAGAGCTGCCGCAGCTCCGGGAACGCGACCTCCAGCCATGGCTTCCGTGGCCCACTGAAGTGCAGAACGGCAGAGGATCGCACAAGGTTGGGGTGCGGCACGCGCCAACCGAGGCCCCGCAGATTCCACAGCGGCTCGATCGCCTGAACGCGGCCGTCGAACGCGATCAGGACCGGCGGCAGCGACGCCATCCGCCACAGCCTGAAGCCCGACTCCCGGTTCTGCACACGACGCAGCAACGAAATGTCAGAGTCAGCCGCCGGCAGCGAGGCCATCATCTGCCACGAACTGCTTGCTTTGCTCCTGGCAACTGGCCTGCCTGATGAATGCTGCATTTTTCAGGAATCAGGACAAGGAACTTGCCTTTTGAAGCCAGAACTGGTACGTCTCGGTGACGTTTGTTCGTCGCCACGCGTCGAGGTCGACGATGTTGACGCCCCACGACCACGCGCATTGCGCGCTATGTAGGCCGGGGACGTTAGGGTCCGAGAAATTCAGGTGGTCGCCAAAGGTCTTGTCGACGCAGACGCCGACGCCGACGCCGTCGTGAGCGCCGACCGCGCCGATGATGTTCCCGTCCAGGTCCTGCTCCCACAGCCCGGCCAAGTCCTTGCGCACCACGACGTCGTCGTCCAGAAGAATCACCCTGCCAAGCTCAGGGAAGAACTGCTCGACCAAGCAAGCCAGAGGCACATCATCAGCACATGCACATCTTCTTCATTCGTCAAAGTGTGAAAATTTTAATCACCTCCGGGAGATGGATCTTGAGATAGTTGAGGAGCGAGAACGTGCTCGGTTTGGACGCCTCGAGCCGCCTGCGCTCCCTCTCCGCCGCCGATCCGTCACCATCACAGTGGTGATACTCCAGCGAGCTCCTCTGGACCTCGTCGACCGTCCTCATGACGGAGGCGACGACGCCGGCGTCGCGCCAGTCGAACTGGTGGAGGCCCTTGACCTCGACGACGGCGGGCGCCACCGGGTGCAGCGCGAACCACGAGTGCATGGGCACGTAGCTCTTCTTGTCCGTGACCACGTGGAACACCAGCCTGGCGGGGTCGGCGGCGCTCCGCACGGCGGAGGCCACCGCGACGGCGGCCGCGAGCACGTTGTCAGTCACGAGCGTTACGTGGAGGCACGAGGCGTCGGTCAGGCGCGGGGCGTGCTCCGGCGGCGGCACCGGGGAGCGCGCCGCCGAGTTCACCGCGAACTCCTCGGCGAGCCGCAGGGTGAGGCAGTGCACGCTCTTGGGGACGCCCAGCGACGCCAGGTGCCGGTTGAACAGAGCCCGAATCCTTGACGACTTTACCTTCCGATCCATCTTCAGCAGCTAGGGGAAAAAAATTTGTTCCCAAGAGTTAAACCAACAATAAATGAAGTTTTTAAACGCTTCATAATCTTTGGTTTCTTAACAATTCTTATAAAGAAAGCAGTTGTTCCTGCCAATTTGATAAGAAAGGTCATACGGTCACAGGCTGGCATTTCTGAACAATTGCCGGCTTTATATATTTGACAATTAGATAATCATGATCATGATGATCATGCGTGGTAAGTAATGTGCGCTGGTACACGTATGCCATACGTTTCAGTCTAGCAGACTAGAGAATGCGTAAAAACGCAAATGTATATTGTATAATGCGGCCTTTCGCCGTGGAAAGGTGAAAGCACTTACTTGAGCTAAGGCAGTAACATGCAAGCATGATGCCAGGGTATCAAAGCCGGGTGAAGATTAGTAAAGTCCATAACGGAGAATGCCCCGGTGGAACGGAACATGAATTGATTGACAACAAGGTTCTTATTATATAATGCGTACCATGGCCATCATCTTGACCGCCACGGCTTCCATGTCAATCCGGTCGTAGGACGCCAGCATGGTGCCCATCTCCGCCACGAGCGCGTCCAGGGAGTCCGGCGCCGCCTCCACCACCACAGGGTCCAGCAGGGTGGCGTCCCTGTTACGCCTCCATTCCTTCATAAATTCCTGGCCATTCCACGGAGTCGGTTCAGGTACAGACGTACTATTACAGTACACGTGAGTATCCCATCCGTGTACTACCACGCAGTACACGGCAGTATACAGATATATAATCAAAGAAAGTTTCTTTGGACGATTACTGCTAGTACTAGCAGCTTATGTACTACTACATGAAAACAAACGTTATTCGGCACGGTCTAAACTGCCAGAAAGAAAAAATCACAAGGGGGTGCATGGCTGCATGGATGGCTCACGGACCACAAAGCCACGAACGAACGCTTGCATGCTCCAAACGCAAGGCCCCATCATCCAAGCTGGACCGCACAGGCCACCACACTGTCCCGTCCTAGAGAGAAGGGGAATCCTAGCGAGCAAGTCACAGGGCTTTGCCCTTGGGTTTCCACAGCGGTTGGCACTTGGCAGGACACAACGCCCGATCCAAGCCACCACCGGCACCAACTCGTAGGGTCCGCGAAATAATAATGCGATGCGGCAGTGCAGGTCACACACACGAATCTAACTACTCGTAGTCCCGATCCGATCCGTATGAATCGCGCCTGGACCTCGTCAAATTAGGCAGTTTTTTGTACATGCTAACTTGACTAGAAGTACTACTGTACTAGGAGTAGTTCTGGACTATTTTTACTACATGCCTAATTAGCTTTCCAAAACGGAAATAATAGTGCGCATGTAGTCTACTATATACGGCTTGAATCCGATTAAGACTTTGGGTTGCTTGCAAATGGATTTGTTACCATGAATGAGCTTACCCGCGGCAAAAGTCACAAAAAAAAAATGGAAGCACAGTCTCTCACTCGGTCAGTGCGTCGTCGCCAACCGTCAAGACTGCAACTGCAAGTACGGCGGCCGGACCAGACACCGGACCGAACGGCCGACACGGCCTACCTGTCAGCAGGACGGCGCGGGCGGGCCACGTGGTCGCCATCGCCGCGACGTGTTGGCCACCCGGCCCTGACATTCCCGTTCCCGTGAACGGCGCTCCCTGCCAACGAGTCGAGCCGAACCAGATGAAAACCGCGTGAGCGCTGCGCAGACGCCGCGTTTCAATAGCATTTCTCAAGGCCCAATCTAATGACCGACGGCGATTTTCTAAATTCTGCTCGGTTGAAAGGTCCACGGAAGACATTGCCGTTTCTCAAGGCCCACAAAATTAAATGGCTTGTAGACGGTGTTTTTTTTTTTTTTTTGTGTGTGTGGTGGCTGAAAGTTCCACGGAAGATATTTCCATTTCTCAAGGCCCAACGAAAGAACGAAAAATTAATGGCCAGCATAAGGCCACTTTAGTGCTCGGTTGAGGGCTCCAACGAAGGAGTTGGGCTTCCTTCCGATGGGTTCAACTGCAACGGACCGGTCAATCAACAGAACGTCCACTGCTGCTTGCTGGATGCGGCCCAGTGGCTGTTTGGTCGTGCATGGAAGACATTGCCATTTCTCAAGGCCCAACAAAAGATTCAAAAAATTCTCAAACCCAACAAAAAGATTACGAGCTAAAATGGCTTCGCCCGGACTCGAACCGGAGACCTTCAGTGTGTTAGACTGACGTGATAACCAACTACACCACGAAACCAAAGTGCTAGTACGGAAGAAACATTTTTCAAAGATGTAATAGCAAACATATTTATTAGAGCACTCTATTTATTAACCAAACCCAACGCTTTGTTGGGATTCAGCGATTTAGCAGTGTCAAGGAGTGTCTGCTATCTACTATTTCACCCCCAAGAGCACACACTTCAGATATTCAGCGATTTAGGAGTGTCAAGGAGTGTGTGCTATCTGCTATGTCACCCCCCAAGAGCACACACTTCAGATGCACGAAATCTAGCTGGAATGACTTGCTACCGTCTTACACGCTCCATATTTAGTTGTTCCCAATCAAACCAATATACTAATATCATCACAGGTGAATATACGGTGCAAGCATGTGTGATGTATGCCTGCAAGAGCGTTCGTTCCCATAAGATCCTCTGAATCCTTCATCATTCAGAGTCCGTCAGAGCTGCGTCTGGAAGATGGTGACATGGCCGAGGCGCTGCACCATGTCGGCCACGGAGCCGACGGCGGCGAGCAGCGAGACGACGAGCGCGCCGACGTTGAGCGCCTGCAGCGCCGCCCACTTGCGGCTGCCGGGCGCCACCTTGGCCTGCGCGATGTACATGGTCACCGGGAAGTAAACCGTCAGCGGCCAGAAGGCGATGGCGCCCAGCAGCCCCAGAACGGCGTTGAAGAAGGGCAGCATCAGCGACACCACCGTGGTGGCGGCCACGAACGCCGTGCGCAGCACCAGCTTGCACAGCGTGAACCGCACCGTGAGCAGCGGCAGGCGCACCGCGTACTCGTGGTGGAGGAAGGCCGAGTCCGGCCACCGGCCCCCCAGCCACTTCTCGTAGCACGCGAAGATGGGCTGCGCGTACACCTGGTACGCTCCGACCAAGTGGATGACCACGGCGACGTTGGCGACGTCGACGAGCCAGAACGGCTCGTCGAAGCCGGTGAGCACGTTCCCCGGCGCGGCGTTGCCGAAGGCCGCGTACCCGATGCACCCCGAGCGACACGTAGAAGATGGTCGTCACGCCGATGCCGTAGAAGCTGGCCCTCTTCATCGTCACGTTCTCTGATGGCGGTGCCTTCACAGTGTCCTGAAGATCACAGTTTCATTTCATATGGACGATGTCAATGTCCGCCATACTGCACGCTAGCTGCAACGTGCACAGGAATATATATGTGTGTACCTGGATTTCTATGAGAAGCATGGAGTAGGTGTAGGCGAAGGCAATGTTGCCGAGAGCCTGCAGGGCGTGCCACGTCTTGGTGGACGCGGAGACGCCCACGGCGGCGGCGCCGATCTTGACGCCCAGGAGGGTGCCGCGCGCCCCGTGGTTCGACGCGAGCTTGGCGGCGCTCAGGAACAGCCCGACGATGGAGTAGGTGCACGACATGACGGCGGCGACCACGGAGATGATGGTGAGCTTCTCCAGGCTCGGGAACTGGGACAGGACCACCTCGACGAGGCCGAACGCCACCATGTACATGGTCCCGGACGACACGCACGCCGCGTCGTGGCCCCAGCGGTGGTGGCAGTCCGTGCGCGCGACGGCCCTGCCATGCCATTCACAGACGAGCCCAACAAACTCCTTTTTAGCCCAGATCTGATGCTCTAACGTGCGCCACTACCACTGAACATGAATTTCCAGAGATTTCAACCGAGGTTCAGGCTGCAGATTTAGTTACATACATGATGCTTGTGGCAGTAGTGATGGTGTAGCCCACCATTGTCCCCCAGAGGATCGCATACTGTGCGAGTCCACACACCACCACATTTCTTGGCCCTACACCCACATGAACATGATCAGGAAAATATTATTCTTGTCAGTGCCCGTCACAATCAGAACATGCTACTACTACTACCGTTGCCCATGTCGACGAAATTCAGAAAAAAGCCACATGGTGTGGTGTGGTTACCGAGGCAAGAGCGGACGACGTCCATGTAGGTGTGGTTCCGTTTGCCGTGGACGGGGTCCGGCGTGCGGTAGCAGTCGGACAGGAGGACGGCGGTGTAGTAGGTGATGTAGGCGCAGCCGATGAGAGCGATGGGGCCGAGGACCCAACCCATCTGCGCGACGCTCCAGGGCAGGGCAAGCACGCCGGAGCCGATCACGGCGGTGATGGCGTGCGTCGTCGCCGTCCATACCGTCCCTGTCAAATACAAGTATTCAGGTCAGAAAACCACCATGCTCGCCGCCGGACAGTGTTATACAATACAGAAGTAGTACAGAACACCATGTTGTATGTATGTTGCAATCTCTGAGCATTTTCAGCAGTAGAATATTGGATACACCACTGAAGTCATCGTTATACTTTCTTTTTTTAAAAAAAAAATTACTTTCATGTGGTCTTCAGCTAGTCAACCCATGACTCCTTTTTTTCCCACTTGGTAATTCGTCATCATTTTGCATCAATTTAAGTAAACAAGCTGAGAAAAGTTAGCCCATTGATCTACTGCCCATGCGCTGGATACCATTACATAAAGCAAAACCAACTGAACAGCGAATTGAACCGTCAGTGTTATATACGCATAGCCCAATTGGATCGTCATGCAACTCCATTGGCTTATCCAAAGCACTACCAAAGTAGTAGCAATTATACAACTAAAGCATGCTTAGCAAAGTTGTCTAGGCTAGTAAAGCAAATATTTGGTGTGTTACTCGTGCGATGTTAGTCCAATTGGAGCTTCACAACGCACCCTTTTCACCAACGTGTAAGCATGAAAGGCTTTTTTTGGAAACTGCATGCATCAGGTTGCCTATATATGTGGAAGAGTGATGTGGCATCCAACAGTCACGCAACAGTTGCGAATTCAGGTACTACTACTTGCTTTCAGTCATTATTAACAAGTCAAACTCATAAGCCAAAGACACCCTGTTGGCAAGGTTGTGATGAATCATCTCAACAACAGTCCCATCTATACAGATCCTTGCACTTAACCAGTCAGTGTTCAGGACTGCTCAACTGTGACAGGGCCACAAGTCCATAATTTTGCACCCGATATGTAGTTAGTTATGTACTGTTTTGATGCCATGAAAAAGACATCTATTAGTCTGTAGAATTATGATTCCTGACGGAAGTGGAGAGAGCACAGCTTGCAGATTTGCAGCCATCCATTCATATGCAGACCATTGGACCACACTAAACACTTTCTGATAGACTATTTCCGATTCGGGATGAATAATGTTCTCCATTCTTTTCGGGATTCCTATAAATCTATAGGAGAATCATTGCAACAACCATCTAATGGCATGATCTCACAAGTCACACGCAACGCAACTATTCCTGAATATAATTCTGGAGGACTAGTATTGGACAACTGCAGCTGTTCAGGAGTAGAATTATAGAAAGTCACATGCACTTCTTGTTTCTTTGTATGTTAAAGCTAAGGTAGTGGCTGCCAAGTCACTGGCATTATGGATCTTGCGAGTATCCCAGTGCATGTTAAAGGTAGTTCCTGCATCAATACTATGCCAGACTATTCCTATCTTCACGAAGATGTGGAAAAAGAAGCTTTTCCTAATATTCAGGTGCTGGTGGCTAGCTTCATTCAGTTATACAATATGTCACATGTCCAGGCGCTAGCTTTATTCAGTTATGCTATGCAAAGGTGTCTGTTTTTAGATGATGATGCAAAGGTATCTGTACATTGTATTTCTCTTCAACTCCACGGATGCTGTTTCGAAGGAAAATTGATACGCTCAAGAAAAGTTAAATCTGGTGTTCAGGAGGTGGCAACTCTGATCATCATAAGCAAAGTTGGCTTTGTTTTTCACCCGGGTGTCGTTTATGCATGTTCGAATAGATCTACTGATCGTATACTGTTACTTTTCTAGGGATATGCTCAAACTTCTACATTTAGAAAAATGTTCACGTCAGGTCTAAGGTCTTAGTAGGCCCTCAAAATATGCCCTGTATCTTTTACACTACACTACACTACAAACAAAAAACATTAAAGAAACAAAATGTTGCATTACACTATTTTATTTGTTTTATCTTTATGGATAGTCTTTCTCATTTCATTGGTGACATACATGGGACCCACTCTGAATTGAATAGCATTCCTTATTTGCAAACTTTGCAGGTAACAAACATCAAGAGCATACGAAATTTTGTAAAATTTTGAATGATGGATATGCATGTGTGTGTCTCAGTCTTAATACGAGCTATTAAATGGGAACCCGATTCATTAAATTAAATTATATATGTGTATGTCCATGCTTCATCAACCATTCAACCATCATCTTCACCTTGCTAGCTAGCACCAAAAGTTACTACAACGGTGCAGTGTAAAGATGACGAAAATGCAAGCGAGGAACGAGAAGGGTCTGATGTCTGAAAGACAAGCAAGAGGGCACGAGAAGTGCATGCTTCCTATATGCTGGCACCTGAAATCCCCACGTCTCCCCTGTGGAAACGGAGGAAGACACGGCCTGCACCAGCTCACGTCCCCTATCCAGAGTAAAGCACCGCCATGTCGCCATGGACGTCGTGTAGATCAACTGCGGCTGCGGCGTATAGTCATCCCCAGCCTCCCGGTGGGTAAGAAACACACATCGTAAGCGCCGAATTGGACATGGCAGAGACCAAGGGGCTGTAGATATGGTGAGGTGACGGTATTCTTGCTAGGAAACTGGCCTCTGCATGAAACATGAACTGTTCTTCTACAGCCTATTATATGTTCCTACCACTTTCTACGGAGCTGGAGCTGATGAGACATAAATCTACACGTCTCGTCAGTACGAGGACACGGCGGACTGCGACTACGAAAGCATGGTGGTACACGGTGTTGACGATGGCCGACAAGTGGTGAATAAACGGAGACAAAAATCAGAGGCTACAGATCGAGCTCGATGAGATGTGTGCAGGTAGAATACTTAGGAGGAAGTGCAGAGTCCACAGATTGTCCAGTACCTGTTCTGACGCGGCCGTCGTCGTCCACCTCCACCTCCTTCCTCTCCACCTTCTCCATGTCCATCTCGATCGGTCACTCTGCTACTGCCTCTTCCTCTCCGCCTCTCTAGAATCTAGCTAGAGCTCAAGGCGGTGTAGTATGTAGCAGGGCCGATGGGATGATTGGGCTCGGTGCGCTGCCAGCTATATATAGAGGTGGCGAGCGTTGCATTGCACCTGACCTGCCTTTCACTGTACATTCATTCTTTTAATGCAGGGGTGTTCTCAATTAGTCTGCCTCAAGAAATCCCATATGTACTCTAGTCTAGGGCTAAATAGATCAAGATCGACTAACTTATGGAAATATCTGTTCACCTTTCCCCTTCCATTTATGTTATCTGAGCATTGTTGATACTGATCTGTCCATCCATCCTAAAAGAACTTTTATGTGAATATTGAACTATTTTTATTCTTCGTATGATTTTATTCTTGGTTCCTACTATAGATATTGAACTATTTTTGTGTGAATATGTCTAAATTCATGAAGCCCAAACGTATCATATAAACACCTATAATAAGTTTACTTCAAGGATTTTTTAACCATACATTCCCAACATGTGCCATCCAACTTGCATAATACATGCTTACCACTATACTACACACTCATTTGTGAGTACATATCTGAAGCTATCTTTTTTTTAAAACTTGTATTGAATGTTTTAGCTTCTAAATAAACTACAAACTCTTAAATTATAAACTGTTAAATCTAGACGAGTATTTTTAGAGACCGCCTCTATAAATAGTCATAACCTAGGTCTAGGTAATAGCTAGATTGAACCATCAAACCACACAATTACCATATGTTAACAGTTAGCCTATTTAGAGTCCGTCTCTCTAGGTGGTGAAGGCATACATGCAAGCACAGGAGAGCTTCCATCCAAAAAGGGAACCATGCGTTTTTCAGTTGAAGTTGCGGATGTCACTGGAGCCGTTTGGAGCTTGGTGTATCATCGTGAGATCGATCACCCATCTCTTTGACGCCACTGAAAGTGTTTTAGGTCTAGTTAGCACTGAGCACATTAATTATCCCCTGCAGTCCATATGAATCTTGCCATTAACCATACACAGATGGTCTCCTTTGTTGGTCAAGTCGTCTTGGTCAATTAATGCTTGTTGTTTGTTGATGGTGGAGGTGGATCCTTTATATTGGTCAAAAACTAAGTATGGAAAGGCAAAGAAGATATCCTCAAAACTGTGCAGAGTGCTAATAAAATCATAATGAGCGTTACTGGTAGTAACAAGTATATAAAGTGGCCATATATATACACCCGACATGGGGTGGAACTAGATCTGCCAAAGATTCTTAACCGCGGCGCCGTTCATCAATCAGTGCAGGTATCCAAGTCGACATCAGCTGATCAAAAGATGTTTCTGCGCGTGGCAGAGATCATCCAGTCAGGCCATGCAAACCATGCATGAGTATTTGCTTGAGTGCGGCCGGACATGTCTCTGGTATTCCGAAACCGTCGAATTGGCCGTGCACGCCGTATCCGATGAAGAGAAGAGAAGAGAAGAGAAGAGAAGGCGACAACCCCGCCGTGCTGTGTGGTGGATAAACCCAGGTGCCGCCATCTCGTCAGCTTGCAGCCTTGCAGGATACATGCATCGAACAAAACAGCCTGGTACGCTCTAGCTAGCTCACATCATGGTATGGTACCCTGGTAGTATGCGTCAACGTGAGCAAGGTGCTCACGCAACCGAATCGGTGGCGAGGCGGCGAGGCTGGACCCCTGGACGCGACTGACTCAGAAACGGCACAACCGCACAGGCATAAATGCAACGGCGCGCCAGCGCCGCATTACATGTGACATGCTGCCAATCTGCCATGCTGGGCGAGGGGCGAAAGCTTTTGTCTCAGTGGAGAAGGGCGAGAAGCCAGGCGACTTTTGCAGGCAACAAACAAAATAGTATAACTCAGCAGATGCGCAGTAGCTGAGCTGCCCGTGGAAGCTGCTGAGTTCAGTAGCAACGGATGAGCAGAAGGCAAGGCAAACCAAAGGGTTCCTTTCTTCTGTCGCGCATGTTTCCATGCCGGATGGCGTCAAGCAATGTACAACTTGGGCTGGATCGGCCTTTCGGAAAGTATGGCCCAGTTGAGGTGCTGGGTCGAGAGAAGATCGCAAAGCAAGAAAAACGGCACATGATGCACCACTTGGAGACAGACAATGGTGATGGTCTGATGGAATGAGTGAGACGGGGGATTAGAAGGAGCCCTTCTTCAACTCCTGAAAAAAAAAATGATGATGCAATAGTACATTAACAACAGAATGCTTCTCGAAACAAGCTGCTGCGCTGAACAATGCAAAACATCAACAAATCAACGCGTATCTACTGCAAATGTACACGAGGGTTTAGGTTATATTTATTTTATTACAAATACATACAGTTCTACGCACATGCGTGCGTGTATATGCTGACTGCTGTCACGCACGTCGACGGATGCTTTCCCACGAATTCTCAGCAGTTCCACCGACAGCAGGAGCGCGTCGTCAGCTGTTGGTGGTGAACCTGTAGGACGCGTAGGAGAGCGTGGCGTTGGTCCAGCACTGGTGGATCTGCTCCGCCCTGGCGCCGTCCCCGGCGGCGCCCAGCGCGACGTGCAGCGGGTAGAAGTGGTCGGGCCACGGGTGCGCCACCCTCCCGTGCGGCGCCTTCTCCTCATACCGGTTCACGTCCTCGTACCGCCCGCCGAGGAGCGCGTCCCTGAGCCAGGCGTCGAACTCGGCGGCCCACTGCGGCACGGGCGCGTCGAACGGGCCCATCTTGCGCAGGTTGTGCGTGGCGGCGCCGGAGCCGACGACGAGGACGCCCTCCTCCCGCAGCGGCGCCAGCGCCTTGCCGAGGTTGTAGTGGTACGTGCCGTCGCGGTCGCTCTGCACCGACAGCTGGCACACCGGGATGTTGGCGTCCGGGTACATGAGCATCAGCGGCACCCAGGCGCCGTGGTCCAGGCCGCGGCTGTGGTCCTCCTTCACGGGGCCGAACCCGGCTTGCTCCAGCAGCTCTTTCGTCCGCAGGGCCAAATCCGGGGCGCCCGGAGCGGGGTACTTGAGCTGTGGAATTACAAAGTTTAGAGGTTCTAACAAAACGAAAACTAAGCGTAACGAAACTACAGAGTTTATAATCATGCTAATGAGCATTAGTGCTGCAGAAATTAGAACTTACTAGTAGTAGGGAACAACCGACAGCTGATTATGACCTATGGTATGTGGGCCCTGGGCCCATGTATCACCAATTATAGATCCAGGAGATTTGCAATGAAATGTGACATTGTTCCAAGTACAGAATTATATTAGTTATTACTACTACCAACCTACCTGCTCACTGAGCCCACTTATCTAGAAGCATAGACTACCAACCAGTAGTTGGTGTGTGTCTCTAGCTAATGTGAATGGAAACTTGGAAGCGAAACAAGCACCTGAAATCATGATAGAAAAACATTTTAACTAAACTATGCTTGCACAATATAAAATATTATACCACAAATTTCAGTTGACCTCAGACCAAACAAGTATGGGGACCTTAGAGTGCACCTAAATTCTTAATCCTGGATGGACCTCAGACCAAACAAGTACTGGGGACCTTAGAGTGCACCTAAATTCTTAATCCTGGATGCATATGATATCTCGTCTCAACCATTATCCAGGATATAGTATTATGCAATTCAGATGCTAAAGTATAGTAGTCTCAACCATTATCTGGGGAGATCTGTTGCTTCATTTCTTTGGGCTTTGGGGTTAACCTGTATTATGTGTGCTTTGAAGTCTCTTTTCTAACAGTAGCGCTAAGCTGTTTATGCTAGTAAACATCTGCTTATGAAAAACTTCATAATATATCACAGGCTAAAAAAGCACCTTAAAACTATGCAAAGAAAATTTTTTTTTTCTTTTTTACTTTGAGATCATCATAGTTCGTTCCACAAAAAAAACTTTGAGATCGTGACATCATAGTCAACTCGGTAAATGCTAGCGGCAAGCGTTTACCTAATCCTGGATGCATGCATGAGTCATCAATCATCAACCATTATCCAGGATATAGTATTATGGAAATAATTCAGATCACCCAAATCTCATATAGTAGTCTCAACCATCATCTGTGGAGATCTGTTCCCCCTCCTAATTTTTTGGGCTTTTTCTTCATAAAATTATGCATATTTTAGAGGAACATATATAATCCATTTAATAACAGTTTGTTAGGTTTTTACTAGTAAACATCTTTTTATGAAAAACTTTTAAATTTTTGCAGGAAAAAAATTATCTTAAAATATATTCATTTTGGTCTTGTTTTTTCTTTTTTATTTTGAAAAACACTCATAGTTTCGTTTTAAAAAAAAACTTTTTTAGGTCATCACACTTTTTTCATTTCGGTAAATGCTAGTGGGAGATAAATGAGACTTACTTGGGTTTGCACTTCTTCATCAATCATCACTATTGCTGCTGACAAGCGAACCTATTCGGAGATTTTTTTTTTAGATAATGGATAAAACTTTATAGGAGTATAGGATTGCTTCTGACAACGAGCCTATTCGGAGATGTGACACCTGGGTTGGTAAAATTCAGGTCAAACAGATGTCTGCATCTGCAGGTTCACTTTTCTAGAACTACCGTAAGCTCTCGGCCGGCAACTTTCCCCGAGCGACCTATGAATAGTATGATACTGCATTGTTCACATCTAAATTTCATGTTGATCAGAACATTGGTTTGTTTCAGATAAAAATAGCACATGACCTCATGATTCAAGACAAGAACCCCCATTTCTGGACTGAACCTGCATAGAACATACATGATCAGGTAATTCAAAAGCACTGCATGGGCCATCTTGTCTACCCGAGAACCATTTCAGCAATGAACTGTAACGATCAGATAGTAAGACCACTAAATCCAAACAAACTGTAACGATCAACTGCATCGGCCATTAGCTGTTCTATACGAATGGGGAAATTTCCGATTTTGACTTCTTTCCCTGCGCAGAGGAAGACAAGAACTCGCCGATGAATCCAAACGATTCGCAATGTTGCCTATGCGAACCCTAAATTTGACGCGCTGGGTCATCTCGAACAAACGCGACTGGCTTCCCAACGGATTCGCGGGGAAGGGGAAGACAGAGAAGGGGGGGTGGTAGGGGGGGCATCGTGCGGACCTGGTACATGGGCTTGGGAAAGCCATAGAAGTCGTAGATGGTGTCGTTGCTGCCGCGGATGACGTTGACCGCCGGCGTGGCCGTCTCCCAGTGCCCCGACACGACGAGGATGGCGCGCGGGGGCTGGTCGCCGGCGACCTTCGCCGGCACCCACGACTTGAGGAAGTGCCGCGCCGGGATCTTGTCGTCGATGGAGAGCGTGGGCGAGCCGTGCGATAGGAAGAAGGTGTCCATGGTGGCCGGGGGTCGCCTCTGCCCCTCCTCGGTTGTTGCCTCTGGCCTCGCGAATTCGCCGCGCCGCTGCTGCTCCTCCTCCTTCCCCTCCCGCGTCGCGTGCCGCGTCTCTGGTTTGGGTCTGCCCGCTCTGCCCTTGCCCTGGCTCTGCCCCATTTTATGTCGGAATTTGCGCGCGTGCGTCGGGTTCGCGTCGGCCGGGTTTTGTGGTGGCGTCCCCGTGGAGAGCAGAGCCAGAGCAGCGCGACATCGCGAGAGAAATGATTAGATAAATGGACACGCCTGAAACATGTCTTGGGTTTGGTTGGTCGACGACGGCACAAAGGGTCCAAAGTCCAAACTAGCAATACGACGGATCTTCTGGCCTCCGCCAGAATCGGTTCGGTTTGCCGGCCGGCAGTCGCGTAGTCACTGGCGTGTAAGCAATGACACGACGACGGCGTATTTGTTTGGTTGGAGTCGCTACCAAGGAAAGAAAGCGGACTTCGACAGATGGGCCTCTTGGCCTTGGATCGGGCCGGTCTTCCATTATGGTCTTCATAGGCCATAAGGGGGGGGCAACATGCTCGCTCGGACGGCTCGCTGGACCGTGGACGGACGGCACCGCCGAAAATTGTTGTTGGTCTCGAGCAAGGCACGGCCCACACAGGTCTGCTTGGGTCTAGGAAAAGAACTCCTGTGACCGAACAGATAGAAGAGGAGGATGAAAAGAAGAGCTTAGACGCCCTGACATATGAATTCAAAAAAAAAAAAAAGATAGACGCCCTGGCATATACGCCACGGCAGTCCGGTGGCAAAAACCATCTCCCGGTTGACCTGGTATGCAGCCGCAGTTGACGTCAGGACGTCACACGTCAGGTCACGAGTCTTCAGAGTTCAGACGGAGAAAGAACGGTATCTTTCCACCGAAAGTCTATCATCTAGATGATCAAGTTTACTCCGACGGCGACCGAATGTCCAGTGCCTCGACCCGTAAGTTTTCTTTAAGACTTTAGCCTTCAATTCGTCAAGATCAACTGTCTGAGAATCGCTAGTTAGTCCATCCTGGCTGCCAGGCTGCAGTGCATAAAAGCTCCAAGCCTCCAACCTCTACGATAAGCATGCCAGGCACTAAATCAGAGGTAGCGATCTCTCGGTTTTGCCATGGCAGCTACGACGAGCGCTGCCAGGAGCTTGCTGCTCTGCCTGCTGCTCGCCTTTCTTCACCGCCTCCAGTTCCAGATCCCGCCTGCAGCAGCAGCTGCCGCGACGACCTCGCCGCCGCACAACAAAACCGAGAGCCGAGACGACGACGGGCGCCGCGGGAAGACGCTGAGCTTCACGCTGTACCAGCACGAGACCATCAACAAGACGGGCTACATCGTGGTGGACGGCGTGGCGGGCGCCGGCGTCAGCCAGACCACCACGCCCTTCGGCACCATCTACGTCTTCCGCGACAACCTGACGGTGCGCGCCGAGAGGGACTCCCCGGTGGCCGGCGTCGCGGAGGGGAGCTCCATCACCACCACCCTCGACGGGCTGCAGAGCCTGTCGCTGGCCAAGATCACGGTCCACCACCGCGGCCACCGGGGCTCCGTCTCCGTCCTCGGAGGGACCTACAACACCAAGCCGTCCGACTACCCGGTGGTCGGTGGCACCGGCGACTTCGCGTACGCGCTGGGATACGTCCGGTCGTCGCCGGTGGACTTGCGGGGACGGACGGTGACGTACAAGATGGAGCTTCACTTGTACTGGCCTCCTTACGCCCACTACGCTCCGGTTCCACGTAAAGCGTGAATATAGTATAGCAAAATCGCAACGGCCTACTACATGTATGGTCATTTTATTCTTTTTCGAACACGGCGTGTTGAATCTTTCTCTAATCTTACTTAGAGCATATTAAAATTGAAGAATAATTTGATGAATTTTTCATTATATGCAACCATAGTTTCCATTGATGATTTGTTGGTGCTTGAGTTGCTCAATTGTCATACTCCCTCAGTGGAACAGACGACCCTTTTGATTTTTAAGTATCAAATTGAATTTTTCTATTTATCTCTTGACAGATTTATTTGTGCTGAACCTGTTATATTTATGTGCGTTGGATTACGCTTTAAGATACGTGTTCTCGTTGAATTTACGCTTCAAGATAGGCTTTAAGATACATGTTCCTATTGTGCTAAATTTGTTTCTGTGTTTATCAAAATATATTTTGTTTGTGTCATTGGATTTTTGTTCTAAGTACCTGTTAAGTGATCTTTGCCTAGTTTGGTGGAATTTGACAATTTATTGCACTACTGGAAACCGGCTCAATGCCGAAGTGTCATACGGTTTGCCGAGTGTTTTTTATCGGGCACACTCGGCAAACCTCCAATTTACCGAGTGCAACACTCGGCATAAAAAATACACTCGGCAAACCCGGGGTTTGCCGAAAGTGTCCGACACTCGACAAACTACTGCACTCGGCATATCTCTATTTTGCCGAGTGTCGGACACTCGGCAAACTATAGCACTCGGCAAACATGGGACGGGGGGTGACGGCGTTAACAGTTTGCCGAGTGTCAAGGGGAGACACTCGGCAAACCCTAGGTAGTTTGTCGAGTGTATTTTCTTGACACTCGGCAAACTATTTTTTTTTATTTTGGCTTCCAAAATTTTTCTGCTGTAGACTTGTATAGTATTATGGGCACTATATTTGATTTTGGACCTTTTCTCGAACTTTTTACTATACATTGTTCCTTTATTCTATTTATTTGAATTTTTTCGTAAAGGTAGTTTGCATCGTAAGTGCATCCGATAGTTGAATTTTATGGTTGGAAAAATGATATTCATATAACTGTGTTCAATTTGAGGCCGTATCCAGGAAAAGAGACTCAAAAGTTCAAACACCTTATTCACGTAACAAGTGCGAACGCGTGCAAGAATCAGCGGTTTTTAAAATTCTAAAAAAAAATGAAGTCCGAAAATCATCAAACTTGACGAGATGTCTTCATATTGTATACAAAGGCTATGAAAAAAAATTGGGAAGGCTTCGTGAACATTTTTCTCGTACGATGTTCGAAAATGCAAGAATCAACGAGGATGTTTCATGATTTCATGTGACGCATGTGTAGGGTTTCTAAGCGATTACGTGTACACATACTCGAAATCATTTCAAATTTTTATCATGGCCTCTACATACGATATTAAGACATCTCGCCAAGTTTCATGATTTTCAGACTTCATTTGCATTTTCTAGAATTTTAAAATTGTTCTTGACGACGTGTCCGCAGACTTGTTCCGTGAATAAGATGTTTGAAATTTTGGATCTCTCTCTAGATACGGCCTAAAATAGGAATGAGTAATACGAATATCATTTTTGCAACAACTAAATTCTATTATCGGATGAACCTGCAGTACAAATTTGCTTTTCCCCAAAAAATTCAAATAAATAAAATAAATGGGCAATATATAGTAAAAAGTTCGAAAAAAAGTTCCAAAATCAAATATGGTGCACCCAATACTCTACAAATACATCAAAAAAAAAAATTTAGAAGCTAAAATCAAAAAAAAATTATTTTTTGCGTGTTTCAGGGGAAACACTCGGCAAAACCCCTAGCTTTGCCGAGTGTCGTCACACTCAGCAAACCTGATTATTTTTTTTTAAAAAAAATGTTCTCCGAGTGTCAAGACACTCGGCAAACGTCGCCACCCAGGACTTAGACAAGCTGCACGCCGGGCAAATCTCTCACTCCACACACTGACGCACACACGCAGCACCACCGCCGGCCGCCCTCTGCACGCCGCCCGGGCCCCCGCGCGCCAGGGCAGCCGCCGGCCGCCGCCAGCCACCGCGCCGCCGCGACCCCGCGGCCCGGGGCCGCCGCCACCTTCCCGGGGCCGCCATCCCCTTCCCGGGCGCCGGCGTCCACGAGCTGCCCCGCGCCGCCCCTGCCCGGACGGCCGCGCGCGCGCCGTCGTCTGCCACCGGCCGGCTGCCCGCCGCCGCGCCCCGGCGGCCGAGGGGCCCGCCAACGCTGCCACCCCGGCCCCTTCCCGGACGCCGGCACCCACGAGCTCCCCCGCGCCGCCCCCTGCCCGGACGGCCGCGCGCGCGCCCCCTGCCCGGACGCCCCCGCGCGCGCCAGGGCAGCCACCGGCCGGCTGATTCCTCCACGCAACGCAACCCAGCCCAAGCAATACTAGCAGCAGCAAGGAGAGAGAGAGAGAGAGAGTCAAATCAACTTGCTCCTCCATCCGCCCCCATCGCAGAGGCAGAGCAGCCAAATCCCCACCGCCCACCCACCACCAACCGCGCGCCGCACAATGGAGGACGCCGCCCAGCGCCCGCCGCCGCCGCCGACGCCGACGCCGACGCCGACGCCCGCCGGGGATGCGGCCTCGCCATCAACCCCACCGCCGCCGAGTACGTCCACGGTGCGTCGCTCTGCCTACCTGCTCTGCTCTCCCTCTCCCCCTTCCCTCCCCTTCCCTTCCCTTACCTTCTCGGCGCCTGCTGTTTTGTTGGCCGCGAGCGAGCCGTTCCAACTCCATTTCCTCTCAACGATTCACAACGCAAGACTACTCCGTACAACACAACACAGTCGGTAGTAGGTAGATGTTGCGGCTGGCAGTGGTGGTTGCAACATGATGAGAAGTTCTTTTTTTTTTTTTTTTTACTTACTACTACTATGTCTGTCAGCGTCAGGATCATATCCAGTCAACTCTTATTAAGCGAATCAATCAATCCTGGGGAAGTTTAGTTTAGTTTCTTCCTTCAAAAAAGTTAGTTTAGTTTCAGTTGTGTGCGTGCTCTGTTATACTGTGTACTGCTGCGCACCCTACCCATCCCTCTTGACTCACAGTAATGGTGCACCAAGCTATTATGAGTGAACATCGCTCTACACATTTATCCTGGAAAGAATGAGAATATATACTTTGTATGTAAAATTGAACTGTTTATATTATACCAGTAAAATAACCCGCTATGCAAGTTATTATTGTTACCAAGCAAGGCCACTAGTCTCACACTACGCAATCATATCCCACAAAGCCACAACCAGAGTTAAGGTGCTAATTAAGGATACATGCATGTATTTGATACTGCTGCTACCTGTTCCATTCCATACACAGTCCGAGTTCGTTCCTTCCTTCTGTTCTATTAACTATTTCAAACACTACATAAAGGCTTACCATGGTATAAGTTGCTTCTCATAAACTGCATGGCAGCCAACAGCCATTTCCATTGTCATTGATCTGGAATGGCCTAAGTCAGATTTGTAGATGCACTCAAGTACCCCATGTCATTTTGGTTCCCTATTTTCTTGTTCTTTTTCCTTGCCTATGTGCTTCAACAGTTTGGCCCTTACAAATAGATGTCATTTAACACCTAAGACGCACATATGTACTTATTTTATATTATGTTCCTGGATTTTATATATGGGATAAAATGATTTATTTTCCATCCTTTGTTGGGTGGAAGTTAGATCTATTTATAATGCAAAACTGAATCTTCCAGTTCAGAATTACTTGACTTGGGACAATTCTTGTATCTGCATGCCTGTATGGCTGGATGCAGAGGTCAGTTGTTTTTATTTTACTTGTTTTTAGGGTAGTTTTCATTACATGAGATCACAGATCAAATGTTCTCCTTGGTTAACGCACAGTTTTGCAAGTTCATTTCTGTGTGTTCATGCATTTGATGGTTATAGGCATACATAGCATGCTCATTCTGGGAATTACCTTTACTTTGCATATATAATTGTTTATGTGTTTCCATATTAAGTTTTTTATTTATGGAATTTGAATGTTTAAGTTGTTAATACATCGTCATTGGTGTTTTAATTGAATAAAGAAGGGCACATCACCTTCTGTTTTCCACTTGCTCCTATATATCGTGTTTTCTCTGATCCTTCAATTGTTCAACTCGGGGAAAGGCTAGTGTTGGAGTTGTTCCAAATTCGGCCCGAATTTCCGGTCGGGGACCGGAAATTCGGTAAGGCGGGAGGTTCGGGACAAAGACAGTGATCTCTAGCACGCGGCGGCTGCATCACCGCCCGACCAGGAAATTCGGTCGGCCCCGAAGTTCGTCCATCTTAAGCCAACAATGATCTGTTTTGCGTGAGATAAATACCCTTGCTAGGGTTTCGTGGAGAATAGTTCTTTTGTGGGATTCTCTTGTAAGCCGCCATTGGCGTGTAACCCCAAACTTTTGAGATAGTGAGATTGTTGGGTTTTCCACGTAAATCGTGTGTCTCCATTTGTGATTGATTTGTGTTTACTTCATATTCCTATACGTCGTTCATAACAAGTGGTATCGAGCTTTGGTTCTTTGTTAGGGTTCATGACGACGTCGATGAAGTTTGATCTACCGGCCGCCGAACTACGACACGCGGTTCTCGCTATGGCAAGTCAAGATGCGGGGGATTACGGCGCGAGACTCATGACTATGATGAGGTATTTGGATAACTTCGGCAAGAGGAAGGCCGAGTGGACTCCGGATGAGATCCGCAAGGATCGAAAGGCGCTTCGCCCTAATTCACTTGCATCTTCATAATGATATTTTGCGGGGAGTGTTTGAAAAAGAAAACCGCCGCGGAGAACTATGGCTAAAATCGGAATCGACCAGTATGTCCAAGGATCTAACCAAGAAGATGCGGATGAAGATGGCTGTTCACTCAAGATGAAGGAGGAGGATTCGGTGATGACCCACATCGCTGAATTCAAGAAGATCGTTGCCGACCTAGTGTCGATGGAGGTGAAGTATAATGATGAGGACTTAGGTCTTTTTCTTGCTATGTTCTTTGCCAAATTCGTATGCAAATTTTCGTGACACCATACTTTTGAGCCGTGATGAACTAACCTAAAAAGGAAGTTTATGAGGCTCTCCAATCAAGGGAGAAGATGAGAGGCATGGTGCAGAATGGACGGAACGTCGTCCTCCAAGGGCGAAGCTTTGCATGTGAGAGGCGTAACGCGAAAAAAAACAGATCCTCCAATGATGGCAATGATGGTAGAAAGAACTACGAAAGGAGGGGCCGTTCAAAGTCCAAGCCGCATGGTAATAAAAAGTTACGTGTTTATTGCAAGTTGACAAATCATAATGTTGAGGATTGCGTAAAAAGTACGTAATAAGGAGAAGAGGAAAAACAAGACTACCGGTAAGGTCTCTATTCCGCCGCCGCTTCGATGATGATTCGGAGATTGTCCGGTAGTATTTCTTTGGTTGTGTTGTTTGGTCATGATGAATGGATTCTTGATTCCGCATGTTCATTTCATATTTGCACTAATGTAAATTGGTTTAGCTCTTATAAGCCCGTGCGAAAGGGGATGTTGTGCGGATGAGAGATGATAACCCATGTGACATCGTGGGGATTGGATCGGTTCGGATCAAGACCGATGATGGCATGACACGCACGCCGAAAAACGTCGGTATATACCGGGGATGTCGAAATCTTATCTCATTGAGCACACTTGATGCGAAGGTTACAAATATTCGGTTCGGATGGCATTCTAAAGGTATCAAAAGGTTCTCTTGTCTGCGTTTTGAAAGGTGATCTTAATCCCGCAAAGTTATATGTCCTTAGAGGGTACTTTTTACCAGTTCGATTCACCATGCGGGCAAGCTGTTACTAATGATGAACCTAGTAAAACAAACCTTTGGCACATGCGTTTGGGACATATGAGTCACCATGGTATGGCAGAATTGATGAAGAGAAATCTATTTGAATGGCCGCACGCCGAGTAAGATCAAGTTTTGTGAGCACCGCATATTTGGCAAGCATAAGAGGGTACAGTTCAACACTTACATTCACACCACTAAAGGTACTCTTGATTATGTTCATGCTGATTTATGGGGTCCTTCTAAGAAGCCCTCACTTGGTGGTGCTCGTTATATGCTTACAATTATTGATGATTACTCTAGAAGAGTTTGGCCTTATTTTTGAAACATAAAGATGATACATTTATTGCTTTTAAGAACGGAAAGTAATGATAGAAAGGCAAACCGAAAGGAAGGTAAAATTGCCGTGCATCGATAATGGTGGAGAATTTTGTTCGCATGCCTTTAATGATTATTGCAGACAGGGAAGGCATTGTTAGGCATCACACCATACCACATACTCCACAAATGAGAATGGTGTGGCCGAGCGTATGAACAGGACCATTATATCCGGGGCCCGTTGCATGTTGTCTCATGCAAGGATGAGCAAGCGTTTTTTTTTGGGCCGAAGCCGCTAATACCGCCTGTTATTTGATAAGCAGTCGCCTTCTATTCCACTAAATAAGAAAACTCCTATGGAGGTATGGTGCTGCACGCGCTGGCGATTATTCACGTTAAAAGTTTTTGGATGCACCGCTTATGCTCATGTTGACAATGGAAAATTAGAGCCTAGAGTCTGTTAAGTGTCTTTTTCCTTGGTTATAGTTCGGGAGTCAAAGGCTATAAATTATGGAATCACGAAACAGGGAAAGACTTTTTTATGAGCGGGAGTGTTGTATTCAATGAATCGTGATGTTTACTAACGTTTGCCCTCGAGAACATGTTTTGAGAAAAAGAGCTGCAGCGTATGCGCATGCAGGTGGAGCATGTTGATGATGATACAGGTGTGCGGGTGGAGCCTGTTGATGAGCAGGATGACCGTAATAATGATGTTTGCGATGTTGATACTCATGATAATGTTCAAACAAACTCCTCCTATTTTGCGACTAGAGGAGGAATTACCTATTGCTCAACGCAAGTCAAAAAGGACAAGTAGCACCTCCTAAACGTCTCATTGAAGAATGTAATTTATCTTACTATGCTTTGAGTTGTCTTTGAGCAGTGGAGAATGTTCATGAGCGGCAACCTATAAAGAAGCCGCTCGTTGTGCCGATAGTGAGAGTTGGATTTACGCTATGCACGAGGAGATGCGTCTCTTGAGAAGAACAAGTACATGGGAGGTTGTACCTTTGCCTAAGAAAAAGAAGACCATCAACCGCAAGTGGATCTTCAAAAGAAAGGAGGGTTTATCTCCAAGCGAGCCTCCAAAGTATAAGGCAAGGTTAGTTGCAAAAGGTTACGATCAAATTCGGGTGTTGACTATAATGAT
Source organism: Chrysopogon serrulatus (assembly GCA_015844335.1). Taxonomy (NCBI): domain Eukaryota; kingdom Viridiplantae; phylum Streptophyta; class Magnoliopsida; order Poales; family Poaceae; genus Chrysopogon; species Chrysopogon serrulatus. The sequence continues at coordinate 94,514 of JADLZL010003914.1, forward strand.
GTGTTCTCTCCGGTGGTACAACACAGTTCAATTCGTACTTTTCTTAGTATTGTTGCTTCACATGATCTTGAGCTTGAGCGGTTAGATGTGAAGACCGCATTTTTGCATGGAGAGTTAGAGGAGGACATTTACATGGACCAACAGGAAGGGTTCATAGTGCCCGGCAAGGAAAAATATGTGTGCAAGTTGAAGCGCTCCTTGTATGGTTTTGAAACAGTCCCCTCGTCGATTGGAACAAGAGGTTTGATTCATTTATGTTGTCACGATTTTTTAAGAGATCTAAATATGATAGCTGTGTTTACATCAAGCATGTTAATTGATCACCTATATATTTGCCGTTATATGTTGATGATATGTCGATTTGCCAAGAGTAAGATTGAAATCACTAAGTTAAAGAAGTTGTTGAGTAGTGAGTTTGATATAAAAGATCTTGGTAGTGCTAAGAAAATTCTTGGTATGGAAATTAGTAGACAGTAAAATCTGGTTTGCTATTTCTTAGTCAACAAAATTATATCAAGAAAGTTCTTCAGCGTTTCAACATGCAAAATGCTAAGGTCTGTTAGTACCCCTATTGCACCTCACTTTAAGTTGTCACCGCTTTCGGTGTCCTAGTACGTATGCAGAGATTGAGTACATGTCAAGGGTTCCTTATTCTAGTGTTGGGTCTTTGATGTATGCCATGGTTTGCTCTCGTCCGCATTTATCATATGCTATGAGTCTTGTTAGTAGATATATGTCTAATCCTCGGCAAAGAACATTGGAGGGCGATTCAAGTAGATTTTCAGGTACCTCGGAGGCAGAGAGATTCTGTTTGAAGTTTGGAAGAACCGATAAGGGTCTTATTGGTTATGTGGATTCTCGATTATGCCGCTGATCCGACAGCGAAGATCACTTACAGGTTATGTGTTTCTTGTTGGCGGTTGTCTTTGTGAGTTGGAGGGGGCTTTTTACGACTGTTGTTGCATTGTCTACTACCGAAGCAGAATATATGGCTATTTGTGAAGCGTGCAAAGAATTGATATGGTTGAAAGGTTTGTACGCCGAGCTCGGTGGAGTTGAATCTTGCATAAGCTTGCCTTCGTGACGGTCAAAGTGCAATTTACCTCACTAAAGATCAGATGTTCCATGAGAGAACTAAGCACATAGATATTAAGTATCATTTTGTGCGTGATGTGATTGAAGAAGGTAAGTCAAGGTATGCAAGATTAGTACTCATGATAATCCCGCCGATATGATGACAAAGCCTATTCACGTTGCTAAGTTTGAGTTATGCTCAAGCTTAGTTGGTTTAATAGAATAGTTCAAGAGACTATTGTTGGCACCAAAGTGGTTTTCTATCTTTGTTGATCGGGATGATGGGTTGATTTATGATACAAGATGAATTTGTCTCAAGGTGGAGTTTGTTGGAGTTGTTCCAAATTCGACCAGGAATTTCCGGTCGGGACCGAAAAATTCCGGTAAGCCGGAGGTTCCGGACAAAGACCGGAAGTGATCTCTAGCACGCGACGGCTTTGCATCAGTTGCCCCGACCGGAAATTCCGGTCGGGGACCGGAAATTCGGTCGGCCGAAGTTTCGTCCATCTTAAGCCAACAATCGGATCTGTTTGCGTGAGATAAATACCCTTGCTAGGGTTTCGTGGAGAATAGTTCTTTTGTGAGATTCTCTTGTAAGCCGCCATTGGCGTGCAACCCCAAACTCTTGAGATAGTGAGATTGTTGCCGGGCCGGGTGCCCGTGGTTTTTCCCCTTCACATTGGAGGGGTTTTCCACGTAAATCGTGTGTCTCCGCTGTGATTGATTTGTGTTTACTTCATATTCCTATACGTCGTTCATAACAGCTAGTCCTCAACATTTTCGTCCTCCAAAACCTGAAGATATTGCCACTATCTGTTACACTAGTGGCACTACTGGCACGCCAAAGGTAAATCAGCCATCCTTCTGATTGTTCTTTGCTTCATCAGTAATGCTCTTTTACTTGTACAGTTGTACATTTCAGATATGTGATGTTGGATATCACTTTTTCCCAGGGAGTTGTTCTTACTCATGAGAACTTAATTGCAAATGTAGCAGGATCAAGCCTGAACATTAAGTTTTACCCCTCCGATGTGTTAGTATTTTGCGTATGCACTCAAGTAAAATTGTTTTTTGCTTGATGAACTTATCCAATTTACATCTCTTCTTTGTTCAGTGACATCAATATGCTTTGTTCAACACTTTTAATTTATAGTAGAACATGTCTTTGCATATTCATTGCTTTGTTCAGTGACATCAATTTGTGACTTGCCTACTCACATAAACAGTAGATAGACCTTTGTTACATATGGCCCGTCATCCCATAATTATTTAATTAATACTAGCCTTTTATTTTCAACTCGTGTTGCTTGTCTTGGTTTTGCATTGAATTTTTCTTTTTTTGGTGGTATAGTATGCTCTTTTGCATATGTATTCTGTATGTACAGATGAGTATTTAATATACTGAAATTTTTTAAACCCGACAGATGGCCTGGATCTGATATTTTATAAGCCACAAGTGCAGGCTAATTTGTCATATCTGCGAGGTAATTGCATGTCCTCAACCCTCCCTCCAAGCCCCCCCCCTTTCTTCTTGTGTGGATCTTTATTCTTGCATGGATCTGGGCTGAATCGACATACTTTTTAGTGATTAAATAGGAAACCTGAAAAGAGAAGGTACTTCCATGTTCTTCCATGATATATAGTATGGTTGACTTGTCAATGATGTTTACTTATGTATGCGTTCCCTTGCAGATAACCAAGAGGGGTGCTGCCCTCCTTTGAGAAGACCACAAGCTGCTGCATGAGTGATGTAGTGCCTAAAACTTGCAAGAGAAAATTTAGATTAGTGAAGTTTGCATCTGTTGTTATATTTTGTGTATTACCAGGGTGCTGTCATCAATGCTAGTTGATTGCACCCTTTGACTTGAGCATACGTTGGATTTGGTCATTAATGAAATTCAATTGTATTGAATGGTGTTAATGGGGCTGACTTATATTTGTTTCATATGAGTGGTTGTGAAGGATTTGTCCAATTAAAATTTGTACAGTATGTGATATGTGGATAGAATGGAAAAAAAAAAAAAAAATTGCTTTGCATGGTCGATTTGCCGAGTGTTTTCTTAAAAAACACTCGGCAAATCGACCATATGCATGTGCACCTGGGAACAAGGTTTGCCGAGTGTTTTTAAAAGAAAACACTCGGCAAATCGACCAAAATTTGCCGAGTGTTTTTAAGAAAGCACTCGGCAAACTGAGGAGATTTGCCGAGTGTCGGCCGTCGACACTCGGCAAACCCGCCGTTGCCGTTGGCAGTCCGTTTGCGTCTTTGCCGAGTGTTTGACACTCGGCAAACGATTTGCCGAGTGTCAAAAAAAAACACTCGGCAAATTTCTCATTGCCGGCAATTTTTTTCACCGTGTGCTCTTTGCCGAGTGTTTTTTAAAAAACACTCGGCAAACCGTTTGCCGAAGTGTTTTATAGGGTTTGCCGAGTGTCAAAGACACTCGGCAAACCTCCTGCTTCCAGTAGTGTTGATACATCTATCCGTCGATTTTGTAACACCAAAAAAGCGATAGATTTTGGCAGCACAAATCTATCAACGTGGATAAACAGTCTCTAAAATAAAAAAAGTCATTATTAAAGTATCTCTAATAATACAAAAGAGCATATTCAAGATTTTCTATATTGTACTATTTAAATCATTATTTAAAGAGTCATTTAAGTAAAAATCATTCTCTAGATCTTTGTACTCTTCAACAGTTTTTCTAAACCTTGTGCGTAGCTAGAGAGCTATTCTCGCTCTCCATTTTTGCCAAGCGCCAAATCTAGAAAAGTCTGTGGGAGGGTATTTTTCCACTAAAATTTCTATCCCCATAAATAAATTAGGAAAGATATAAAGAGTATGTTGGATTGCTTCGTTGGCATGGCTCTACTTTGCTAGTGAAGTCATTTTTAGGGCTTCAGCTCTATGAACAACTTCATCTGTGGAGCTAAAGTTATTTTGGTAAACCGTTTGACAAAACAACTTTATATATATATAGTTTGTCTGAATATGCTCTCTCATAATTACATACAAGATAAGGTGAAACCGGATGAAACCATTATTTTTTGCTCTAACCTATCTTAAACCTATATGAGAACATACTTTAAAAGGTTTATAAAGCCATTTGTTATACTCTATTTGGCATAGCACGGCTCTAAACAGGCTCCTAGAGCCGGTGGAGAAGCTATGGCAAACGGGGTTTAGCAAGATCAAGTAGACACTTAGCACACCAAGAAACAAGCTACCGATGCCATCAAACACCCTACGTCAGGTACAAGTCAGGTAGCAATCTGGTGCCATTTAACGAATCTCCACGGCAAAGACATCATCAGCCTTGGAACTCTATCTAAAAAAAGAAAGGTCTGGTGGCAATCCAAGCAATCACCATGGGTACGACGAGTTCTAAAACATTGCTGCTATGCCTGATTCCAGCATGCTTCATTTACCAGCTCCAGTTTCTTCATCAACTCTCTCCGGCATCGGCTTATTCGGTTGCGGGAACAATGGCCGGCAAGGTCGAGATGTTCGTCGTGTACCAGCACGACAGGCTGAACGAGACCGGGCAAGTCATGGTCACCGGCGACGAAGGCGACTCCAGCGACACGACTAGGCCCTTCGGCAGCATCTACGTCTTCCGCGACGACCTGACCCTGGACGACGACAAAGGATTCCCCGCCGACCGGCGTGATGGAGGGGACCGCCGCCACGACGAGCTTCGACGGGCTGCACAACCTGCTGGCGGCCAAGATCTCGCTCCACCAAGGCGGCTACAGCGGCTCCGTCTCCGTCCTCGGCGGCTCCCACAACACCAAGCAGTCGGTGTACCCGGTGGTGGGCGGCACCGGCGACTTCCTGTACACGGAGGGATTCGTCCGGTCGTCGCCGGTGGACTCGGATGGGCCAAGGGTGATGTACAAGTTGGAGATTCTCCTGTACTGGCCACCGTACACCAAATTTGTTCCAGTTCCCTAGTAGGACTTTTTCAATCTCTGTTCTTATTGTATTTTTGGAGTACAGTGAAGTTGTAGGAGTACAATTTGACAGTGGCACTATACACGGCATCATTTTTTTTTTTAAAAAAAAGCATGTGGTGGTACCGTAGAATCAAGTGCATGCAGGCAGGGGCTGGTGCGGACATTTTTGCAATCAGAATGAGCAGCACGAAAGCGAAATGGAGAAGCCATCACCATCAGTTTTTGGTGGCAAATCGATAGGACGCGTACGATAGCGAGGCGTTGGACCAGCTGTGGTGTATGAGCTCCGCCTGACACCCTTCCCCAGCGGCGCCGAGCGCGACGTGCAGCGGGTAGAAGTGGTCGGGCCGCGGGTGCGCCACCTCCGCGTGCGGCGCCTTCTCCCGGTAGCGCTTCACGTCGTCGTGCCTGCCGCCGAGGAGGGCCTCCTTGAGCCAGGCGTCGAACTCGGCGGCCCACGGCTGCGGCGGCTCGTGGCTGGTCGGCGCGAACGTGCGCATGATCCGGCGTAGGTTGTGCGTGGCGCTGCCGGAGCCGACGATGAGCACGCCCTCCTCCCGTAGCGGCGCCAGCGCCCTGCCGAGCTCGTAGTGGTACGCGCCGTCCCGCTCCGTCTGCACCGAGAGCTGGAACACGGGGACGTTGGCCTCCGGGTACATGAGCATCAGCGGCACCCACGCGCCGTGGTCGAGGCCGCGGCGGCGGTCCTCGGCCACCGGCCCGAACCCGGCGTCCTCGAGGAGCTGCTTGGCCCTCTTGGCCACGTCCGGCGCGCCCGGCGCGGGGTACGTCAGCTTGTACATTTGGTTGGGGAAGCCGTAGAAGTCGTAGATGGTGTCGTTGGCCCCATGGATGACGTTGACGGCGGGGGGTGTCGGTCTCCCAGTGGCCGGAGACGACGAGGATGGCGCGCGGCGGCTGCGGCCCGGCGAGACCGGCGGGCACCCACGACTTGAGGAAGTGGCGCGCCGGCAGCGAGTCGTCGATGGAGAGCGTAGGAGAGCCGTGGGAGATGTAAAACGTGTCCATGACCTGCCTACTAGTACCTGAGGTTGCCGGCCGGGTTGCGGCGTTGTGTCGCGCGCGACTCGGGATTGAGGAATGCGATTCTCTTGCGACAGGTTATGTCTTGCGCTATATGAAAAGAGCTTGGTGGACTGCCACAAGCGCTGATTGCTTTTGGTTCGCAGTTTGACATCGTGATCGTGACCTCTGACCAGAACTTTTGTTGGTTGGTCAGGCTGTAGAGTACCTACTCCTCGTGGCGTGTAGTTTCGTAAGCTATGACGTGCACAATGAATTGCTTCGCAGGAGGAATCCGCCTGGTCTCCTGGCCGGCCGAGGTTGCGTTTGGTAAGCGTGGATATACGTATATGGAATGTCAACAATCCCGAAAGTCATATCGCCAACGGACTTCATCCCCATTTAATTATGGTTTTGACCCTTCTACCATATACATGCAAGATTCTTGAACTTGGACATATATGCTAAGCTAGGTACATGAAAGATGGAGATAGAGAAAGTAGACAACAAAATTTCACAAAGGAGAGAGAGAGAGAGAGAGAGAGAGAGAGAGAGAGAGAGAGAGCCGGCAATAAGCATTTTATTAGATCCTAGGAGATAGGACAGAGATGGATTGCCAAAAAATTACCCATACGCCGTTATAATTTTGAGGTTCCGTTCAAAAGTGGTATGTAACGGAGGCCCAATTAACCAAAATCATTCCCGTGTGGCAATGTAACGGATGCCCAATTAACATAACCGAAATCACTCCCATGTGGCAATGCAACGGAGGCCCAATTTGCATTAGAGAAGAGTAGTCCAATTAAGATTTAAATCCTTGATTTAGCGAAAGAATAGATAATCCATATCTTACCCAAACAATACAGAAATGAGTTTAGCTACGGGTGCTTATTGTCTACTAGCATTGCCGGTAACGAAACCAGCAGTGGAGCCAGAAACTATGTAGAGGAGTTGGTCAAAGAGTTTTAACATATAAAAACTGAAGTATAACTTATTTGCTTAGACTTTGCACCGGGGTTAGGCTCTTATTTTTCTAAATTTATCTAGCATGTGATGATTTAACCATGCATGTTATTTTCTCCGTGATCTATCTTGTCTGCCAGAAATCTTGAAACCTACCGATTTAGTATTTCAAAAATACTCATAATGGAGTAGAAATGTAAAATATAAAAATACGAATTTGTCTGATTTTATTGTCTACCAAGTTAGTACTACTAGTTAAGTATGTATTCAGTAAAATATCTATATCTATATCTAATCTATACCTAATGTTTAAAAGGGAAGAGTTTCTCTCCCTCCTAATTTCGTACGGCCCATTCTCAATTGCTCCTTTCGGGCCATAGCCCATTCGCTCGCATGCATGCATTAGACGCTCTTCTGATTAAAAAAATCGTCTGGTCGACGACACTCCTGCCGGCTCCCGTTCGTGGTGCCTCCCTCCCCATCTGAGTCGCCGCCCCATCCCCGTCCCGTCCCCATCGCCGTCACCTCCCCCGTCGTAGCTCCGCCACTTGCAGGTGACCCAGCAGCGTCGGCCTCCTGGTGACCGGCGGCCATCCATGGCAACAAACCCTCCCCCGCCGCTCCCATCTGTCTCGGCCTCCCGGTGGCCGGCCTATCTGCATCAACCTCGGGCCCGCTCCCTCCTCCGCCGCGGTGGCGCCGCTGCTTGTCGGACCTCGCACGCGCGGCACATCCGTCTCGGATTCCCTGTGTCCAAACGGAATCAATTTGCTTCTCCACAATGTGTTTGATTCAGGTTGCTGACGGTTCGATTCAGGTTGCTGTCAGTGTCCGGAGGGAACCAACTTGCTTCCATGATGTGTTCGATTCAGGTTGATCTCTTTTCTCTTTTTTCCCCTATTGTATAAATCAGTCCATGAATCTTCTTTAAAAACAACATCAGCGAGCTTTTTCAGAGGTTCTCAAGGAGCGTGGTGGCTGGCATCTAGGAGCGTGGTAGCCGATGTCTAGGTGCAGGCATGCGGCGGCGGCATGGCCAGTTCTGTGCAGGTGCCCCTAATCTTTACTTATTTCTCTCCACAAATCCTCGAGACAAAAGAGTTCAGTCTGAATATCCTGGAATCATCGCAAGGAAGATGTGTTCGATGTGTTCTTCTTGTGCAGATTAGTTCTGAAATCATCTGTTGGAGATGTTTGGTGTATAATAACCTTAATGGGCACTTCTATTGATCTGTGCTGGTGTTCATTTATTAGTCAGGCGAATTAGGATTATACATTCATGACTTTGCCATGCTACAGAATGAATATGAGAGTTTAGATTTTTTTTAATACAGAAGCCTCTCTGACTACTATAGAATGTTCTATCTATCGATGACATAGAAGCTACTGTTCCTACAATTGCTCTTCCAACTAGAGGAAGAAGAGGTTGAGTAGATCATGCATTCTCAACCGTGGCAAGGTCTTTCCTTTTATTTTGGCCTTCTTTTCTTTTACACAATTTTGTTCTACTCTGATTCTCAATCGTGTGAAATATATACTATGGTCTTAGTTTTTAATAGCTTGACTCGCCACCATCTTCATCCAAATTAAAGTGGCAAAAAGTTCATGCAAAAGATCCAAAATCTAAAACTGTTCTGATCCAGCACTCGGTCTCTTTGTCAAATAAAAAGGCTGCAGTTAAGTTAAAATTCCTTTGTAATTTCTATGCCAACTATTGACTGAACTGAATTTTGCTGGGGCAGATTCAGTGACTCATCAGTTCCTATGGCCGGGCAATTTTGCCCACATCCTAAGATCTGTGCACCAGTACTAGATATAAATATTTGTTTTTCTACGCTAGGTGTTAGAACATAGTGTCATGTCCCTTCACGTTAGATCAGATATCCATGGGCAAATGCTGCTAAAGTTAATGCATATAATGTTGTTCACTGTCTGGTAAGTGTAAGATATCTTAATTTATTTTGTGTAAAATTGGACTGTACTAAGGTAACATAACTCAATACTTGCAACAAAAAAGCCCAATCAAGTTACAATTTTTTGTTCCATGAAGAAGTAGCTCATACAATGGGATGGTCAGATGGGCCATTTTTTTTATATATATAGAAAAAAGGCAATTTCTGGTTAATTGTTGAAGTTGCCATAGGATGGTGAGTCATACTTGAACTGTTTTCTTTGATTTCTACATGTTCGCTGCTGCAAACATATACATTAGATTTTAGGATGTAATTGTCATACGTATCAGACGATTGTTCGCATAGGCGCAAATAGAGAGCACAATTTTCCACTTTTCCTTTCGATGTGTGAGAAACCAAACCAGAAAATACCTCAAGATTGTAGTGTATTATTCCATAACAATTCTTTTGGTCAAACATCTCATCTCACAATTACAATGGATTATACTCATTTGATCAATATATTTGTCCACTTGATTGTGTATAGGCGACTGCTGGCCAGGAGAGAGGAGACAAATTTTGCCTACTTTAGATGACCAAATAGCAAGTGAGATGGTTGTCTTCCGAATTACAACCGGATTCGTCCATGTATTTTAACATGTGTAATAGTACAACACACGCTTACATACCTATAATATCATGTCATTGTATATATTATCATGTCATTGTATATATTATCGTAACACTATATTTTGATAATAGTGCAATAAACACTCATACCTATAATACCATATCATCGTATTTCATGTTGCAACGCAGGGCATTTTTGCTAGTAATATTATAATTGTGAAGTTGTGTGATTTTATTGTCCAAAAGACATTAAAAGATATATGACAAAAGCTTTTATTATATCTTTCTAATTTAGATTATTAAATTACATATTCTTCTGATGTTAGGGGTCGTGGCCCCTGACAGCCCTCTCCTGGCTTCGCCCATGAATGGAACCAAGAACGATTGTGGTGGAATGCACCTCAAAGAAGCAGGCCAGGAGTGATTGAGTATATGTTCAACTAGCTAAGCAAGTAATGGCTCTGACCAGAGCGGCATCCTCTTTGACTTTGAGCACAAAAAACATTCTAAAGTCAAACACGTTAGCCTTGTCGCTAGAAGCTTCGGAGTCAATGGTGGATCCAGATGAAGACAAAGAGGGCTAAACAATCTTCTTCTAATACCGAATCTGCGGGAGAAACCGCGGGCGGTGGATCGGGCCACGTCGCCCGTCACCCGCTAACCGTCCGATCTATCGAGCAAACGAGATCGACCGTCTGATCGGAGACTTCGCGGGTCTCCCACCCGTCACAGCGCGCAACCGGGCCGTCGTGAATGCTCGCGAACCCGTTCGACTGAGGACTCGCCCCCTCCGCCTCCGACTGCTGCCCCCGCTCCTACTCAAGCGCCGCCGCCCGCCGCAGCCTAGCCGCCTCTCTGCGCCCTTGGCGGATGACTCATCCCTCCGCCTCAAGCCACCGTGCACCTGCAGCAGCACCGCTTGCTATCAGCCGCTGCTCCGTTTGCTGCCCACCACCAAAGACTGTGCGGCCGGCGGGTGGAGGCGTACCACCAGGGTCCACCATCACCTCTTCTCGCTGCGAATGCCGGTGGAAGCCCTCAAGGAGAAGCGATGACGGCACATGGCCCTGACGCCCAACGATGTAGACGGCGAGCATGTCCGCCGCCTCCATCCTCTCCACTGTGTGTCCATCGAAATGCTCACGACGCGCGGGTCGCCAGATCTGGAGTCACGTGCAGCTGCGAGGCACTACAGCAATGACGTGCGCTCCTCCCCTGCGGCCTGGTGCGGGGCTGGCAGGGCCGAGAAACAGCCCGCGCAATCCAGCCGCGAGCGCCGCGTCGTTGATGGAAAACGCGCCGAGTTGCGCCACCATCCGCTCCCACTCCTCGGCACCGACGAACGAGGCCTGCTCAGAATCGCCTCAGATCGCAGCAAGAGAATCAGGAGACCAAGTGCTCCACCAGTACTCCGTCCTCAGCTTCGCTGGAGATCACGCCCACGGTGAGCTCCGCTCCTTCAAATTCGCTGCACATGGTTTGTTACTTCCTTCGCTTGGTACGTTTCCTGCTACATGGCTAGAAGATGAACAGTATGTCAGTTCAAGCGAATAAGAACTTGCACATTTGTACTAATCTATACAGAAACTTGCGAAATTCATAGAAAAATAATTTTGGATCCATATAATGCGAAATTAATTTTGTTAGATTCATAACTTTATCCTCCACCTGTGGAAAATGGGATATTTAACTTTTTACCATTATATCGAATGGCGCCTCTCCAAATAGCATCTTAACGGTTACCACTATATTTTCACCAGCAAAAATAGAAAACGGATAAAAGAATACCACTTTTGCTCGCGTGGCACGCCAACTCCTCGTGCCAGCGTGGATCTGAGTAAGTGGGGCGTGTGAAATGTCCCTTCTGCCCCTGCTATCTTCCTACTTGCTTCTTCGTCTCCTACCTGCTCTGCCCACAGCCCCGTCCCACTCAGCGCTTGTCGACGTCGGCACCGGAGCAGCAACCCCGTTCAGGGCCTTCCTGTCCAGCCTTCATGCGATCTCCGCCGCTCTATGCTCCCGCCTCCGCCTCGCCATGCCCATCTGCCAGACTCAGACGCGGCCTTGGGGTTCCAGACAGGCTCCGGAGACGAGGACATCCTCGAGCCAGCCCATGGCAGACCTTCCTGGCGTGGCGGCCGCGGACACGGGCCCGCAGCAGAACATGTTGGAGACGTCGGACGGGCAAGAGGCGGCCTCGGCGGTGCAGCCTCAGCCGCAGCCCCATCCGTCGGCGGACGCGGCGCAGCGCAAAAGCGGAAGCGGCGGCAGCAGCAGGAGCAACTAAGCACGTCGCGCGTCCTTCTTCGAGTAGCTGGTGCAGCGGCTGATGGAGCACCAGGAGAGCCTCCACCGTCAGTTCCTGGAGGCCATGGAGCGGCACGAGCGGGAGCGCGTGCCGCACGGGACGAGGCGTATCAGCGATTGGAGGAGGCCAACAAGTTTGGCCGCGACCGCGAGGCCGGCGAGTGGGCGTAGTACCTTGCCAGCACGGCGGACGATGCACGACCAAGCAGCGGCCACGCAGCAGCGAGCACGCACGCGACAGGGAAGTCAGGGGTGCGTGGGTGCTGGACTGCTGGTGTTCATGCTGTGCTCGGCTACAGCAGTTGGCCGAGCACCAATGCACCATCACCAGGTTGATCACCGCTAGGTCCCCCGCGCACCGCTTCCCGTGTGCCCTTCGCCGCTGGAGTAGCCGAGCGGTGCGTCGGGGTCGCAGGGCGGGTCCATGTACATGGTGCCGATGGTGGTGGACAGCACCACGCGCCACACGGCCTCGACGACGTTCCGTGTCCTAGGCGTCGCAGCCGTGGGTGGTGACGTAGAGGCTGGCACGGTCGAGCAGGTCCATCTGCAGCACGGTGAGGCGCTTCCCCGCGCCGTCGAATGTTACCACTCCATGCGCATCAACCGTGTCATCCCCGCCGACGCCGGGGACAGTGACGCGCTCAGCGCCTTTGCCTCACGGGGTGTGCCCGCGCCCTCGCACCGTGCTCTTGCACCTCCTCAAGGCCATGCTGCTCGCCATGCTGTAGCACTTCGCTCACTGTGACGCCAAGTCCGCGGCGACGGGCGGCGCACAAGCACGCGCAGCAGCAGGATCACCACTCGCCGGCCTAGGTGCTCAAGAACTAAGGTACCGTACCGAGCTGAAATCTAGTTTCCATTGGCATGGAAGTGGTCTTGCTGTTGCACGTGCACGAGTGAGGAAGGTGGCGCATTAGCGTAGAGCAGCAGACTAGCAGGTAGGTGCGGCACTTGCTGAGCGCATACATCAGATGAGAGGGCAAAAGGGACATTTCACAGACGCTGCTGACTCAAATCCAGGCTGGCATGAGGGTCTGTCCTGCCACGTGAACAAATGTGGTAAATTTGTATGCGTTTTCTCTTTTTCCTGATAAAAACGTTGTGGCGACCGCTAAAATGCTATCTCAGGAGGTGCCAATCACTATGATGGTAAAAAGTTAATAATCCCGTGGAAAATTGCACATGTTACTCTAGCCAAAATTTCTTTATTTATTATAATGTACAAAACTTGATAAATACAAAATAAATTCTATAGGGCTCTACAAACTTCAACACCAATTTAATTTGATCTGTTGTTGACAATGCACATGCTCACGTATATTTGCATTATAATGATTTATGTGCTTTGGTTGCCTTATATTGGCAAAAAAATATTAAATTTGTGTAAACATAATAGGAACGTAAATCAGTAAATTGAATTTCATTATTGATTGATAAATGTGCTCTGTCATAAAAATCACAGTAGGCAGTTGTGATTAAAACACTCTATTTCTGCGCACCTATAGAATCTCCTAAGACTATCATCATGACAGGCCAAACAAGGATGATAAAGAATCAGAGTATGAAGGACACTAAAGTTAGCTGGGACAATGATTGCTGTGCACCTATAAAATCTTGTTGTCATGCCAAAGTTTTGACTTGCTTGCTTGCAATTTCTAAAAAAAAAAAAAAGAATGTGACTTTTAGCTATTATAGAAACGAAAAAGACAAATTCCAAGATAGCACTGATGTGCAGCCACTGACAGCTAAAATTGAGATGTGAGGTTTAGAGCTGAAAGAAATGATTTGTTCAATTCATAGACTTTTGATATGAAGATAATGGAGGTCGCTAATCATATCCAAGCACATCCAATTTAAATAATCAGTCATTGCAAGAGGTCATATTTTGACTATTTTGTTAATGAAGCTCTGAATATACACTATTACTTTATGCATCCTGGTGCTGTCAATCTATTAAGTAGATAGTATTTGATGTTGTTCAGCTTTTCAGAGCATTGCCACACATGGACATCCGGACCTTACAATGCACTGAAATCAGGATATGCAAGCCATCAACCTCTTTGCAGCGTCTATCCAAAATGATGTTATTTGTGCTAACAAGAAGTTTATGATATGGTTTAGTGCGGCAGAGTGCTCCAACCCATTGTTTTTTAACCTTCAATTTCAGAAGAACTGTTTCCACAACCCTTACTAACCTGTACTGAAATTCTGGTTAATAAAGCATTCTAGGAAATTAAGAATATCTATATCGTTGAAAGGTCAATGTTTCCAACTGGATACTTCCTTTAAAATAATTCCAGGTATTTGACATGGCTTCTTCTATGTACTTATGAGGTTGTTAGATTCAAATACTTCTATATTAGGACTGGCAACAACCTTACATATTCCAGATGTTCAGGTTGGACATGGACTCTCAATAGTTGCTTGTGGATTAACCATCATCATGGGACTGAACCTTCTGAAGGTAAAGCACTGGACAAAATGAAAATTTATGAACTATGTGTTTACAGCAAAACTCTGAGCCTTTCCAGGATTTGTGTGAGAATGTTGACAACAAATTTAAACTCCTTGATTTTGGAAGGGGAAATTGCAGTTTAGTCACATAGTAAAAAAATCAAATCAGCCTTGTTACTGTTTAAAGAAACTTGTAGAATAATGTTTTGCTCCTTAATTGTTAGTCTGATAAAAAATAAAGGCATTCAATGGCGGCTGGTCTTTTGCAAGATGCAGAACGGTGAGGGAGGACTCAATCCTCTAGGATGAGAACTCAGGCACGTATTGTACACACTCAAATGAACATCAGTTTTTCTTTTATGATATGTGGTAATTTGTATGCATATACCACCTGTCCAATGAAATGGCTAAGGCATCAATTCTCTTTTTTTACTCACTCCGCTTGGAGTCCAATTTTCCATCAGAGTCTTTGGCTACACACTTATCCAAATTATATTGGCCACAATAGATACGCTGTAATATAAACAATGTCAACTTCTTTCTAAACACTAAACAAGCAAATAATTAGCTAAGTGATTAAAGTAGGCAATTTGATATCATCCATTACCCATGAATATCTTCGTACCTTCCATCAGGCTTTTAGGAACACAAATAACTTATATTCGCTTACCTGCATTTTATTTTCTATACTTTCCAGTATAAATCGACCTTCCATGTTTTGTGTAGCCAGGCAAAGAACAAAGCAGAGGCATATCGAAGAAACCTTGCAATGATAAGGATAAGGCAAGCTAAGCGGCACAACAGAAGACGTTTCTACAACAAAAGATACCAAGCTTTTGTCCCTCTTACCAGAAAACAACTATAGACAAGCAGTTTTGCTCTCTAAGAAACTATAGACCTTGTTGATTCAATGTCATTAGGTTTCAGCTCTGCTCGACATCCAATTGCCTCATGGCTCAAAAGTTTATGAAATTGTGTCATCTATTATTGTCCATCTATGTATATACTACATGAATCATATATGCTAATATGGGCAAAGTTCATGTTTAACTAAGCGTCCGAATTTACTGCAGTATTTAACTATTCGGCTGTTTACAATAGGCATAGGTAGGTATCACGGTAGCTTATTGTTGATCATAATGTAGATATCATATTTACAAATAATATCAGAGCATACAGCTCCTGTGAAGAGTTACATTGCTGTTTTTAACTTAATGCTATGTGAAGTTTTAACACTGATATAACAACAGACGGTGGTAAATAGGATAAGAAATATTCAGGGATTTGTTGGCTCCAACGACGCATAACGGGATGCAACACTGGCAGGCGCGCGGCAACGCCGCGCGTAGTTTCTAGTGAAGATTTAAAGCTAAGGTATAGATTAATGGTGATTTGACACTAAGTAACAATAAATAAATAAATCAGGTTAATTAGGGGGGTTCTAGACCTGGCAGCCCCCTTTGGATTCGCCCCTAATCGA
This sequence comes from Chrysopogon serrulatus, assembly GCA_015844335.1. Classification (NCBI taxonomy): domain Eukaryota; kingdom Viridiplantae; phylum Streptophyta; class Magnoliopsida; order Poales; family Poaceae; genus Chrysopogon; species Chrysopogon serrulatus. Next base: position 110,297 of record JADLZL010003914.1, read on the forward strand.
AGCTGATTCTTCGCTCGATCCAGCGCGAGCTATGCCAAATAATTTTTCAAATAGAAATGATTCTCTTCTGATTTCATAAAATTCTCTGAAATAAATGAAGAGGCTGAGAGCTGAAAAAAGTAGGCTATTCTAATTATGTGAAGGGATTCGCCATCATAATTTTGAGAGAGAATGCAAAAGAATTAAGAGAATCACTTATCTCAGAGAATTAGGCTATCTGCACTGCGCCGCCATCGCCCGTCCGGGGAAGCGCCGCGTCGGATGATTCGGACGGAGGAGCTGCAGCAGCGGCGTCCGGGCTGCTTGCGTGGCGTCCGGAATCTCCCCGCGCCCGACGCCAAACTCCGGGCGTGGTACCGGGCGTCCGGGAGCACCTGCGTGGCGCTGGCCCCACGCGGGCGCCGGGCGTCCGGCAGGCAGCGGGAGGGAGGAGAGAGAAGGGAGGGAGGGAGAGGGGCCGGGCGCGCCGACGGCGGCCGGAGCTCGCGGGCCGCAAGGCTGCGGGAAGGAAGCCGCCGGCTGAAGCGGCGAAGCTGAGGCCGCCGCGGGCTGAAGCCGCACGCCGCCTTGCCGGAAGCGGCCGCCGCCGCAGGCCCCGCTGTCGGCAGTTGCCGAGGGCGCCACCAGACGCCAGGCTGGCGCTGCGCTTCTGCTCGCCCGCTGCCGGGAGAGGAGCGGGGCCAAGGCTGCTCCCTCCTGCCGGGGACTTCGCCCGCCCGCCCGCCGACCTCCCTCCCTCGGCTTCTTTCGCCCGCCGACCTCCCCGCAGCCGGGCGTGCTTTCGCCACCCAGCGCCCGGCCAGCCCTGCGGCCGGATCGCCTCCCGCGCCGCAGCCCGTACCAGCTTCGGATACGGAGGAGAAGAAGGGAGGGAGAGAGACGTAGGCGCAGCGCGTCAGCGCCCGTGCCGCGCCACGAGCCTGGCTGCCGCGCGCCGTCGCTGCTCGCCCGGGCGAAGCAGCGGCCGCCGTGCCGTGCCGCCCCGCCGCCGGAAGCCCGCGGCCGCCGCGCCCGTCCGGAGATTGGGGCGGAGAACGGGGGGAAGAGGGTGGCGCGTCCCCTCGCCGGCCCGGAGACGGAGATTGGGCCGGGTGGCGTGTCTGCGAGCTCGAGAACAGGAAAAGACAGAGGAAGAGGGAGGAGAGAGAGAATGGGAGAGATGGAGTCCGGTGGAAAGTAAAATAAAATAAACTGATGTGTGGGTCCCATTGATGTAGAGTAGAAATTTAGAGGATGTATGAGTGCGGGAGAAAGTGATATAGAGGAGAGAATATCGATGACCAGGAGGGAATATTCCTTTTAGAGGATGTATTTGGAGGATGACGAGTGCGGATAGCCTTAGCTTTCATAGAGAATCAGAATCACACCAAAATGACCCTTAATGTCTACTTATGTCATCCAACGACCAAACACTCCTCTGACGGCCTCTCAACCTTGGACGACATAAGTAGACATTTCTAGCTTGATCTTTTCTTAAAAAAACTTCTTACGCGAGATGAGGTTAAAAAACTTACTTGTGCAAAAAAAAGCCTTTAAAATAAAGGAATCTAGACAGGATCTATGTTGCCATCTACAATGGCATTATAGCAGTCAGGTTTTAAAATATGTCGATTTATGGCAACTTGAGAAAGATAGTAGACTTTTATGAAGTTGGAAGCCAGTCTAAAAGCATCTCCACTGGTCTTTCTTAAACTCACTTTTGAAATAGCTTCTTTATATCTTTTGTGCACTTTCAAGAGACAACCTCACTCTTCATGTTTAGTTAGCTAGAAATTCAAAATAGAAGATAACTATATTTAAAGATCTAATTAAAGGAGTGTTGAAGTTTTCTCGACTAAAATGTACTCCCTCCATACCCAAAATATTTGACGTCTTGGCCTCTTCACCTGTATTCATAAAACCTGTCGCTCGGAGCATGCACCGATTCATTTGGACTTGTTTACCCTCCACTCAGACGCTCGTCGACATTAAGAACACATACAACGCCGCTGCTTCGCTAGGCGCTTATCAGCAGTTGCATGATTATTTGCCACCGTGGATGTTTAGCGGGGCGCTTAGACTGAGCGTCGCCGCCTAGCCAAGCAGCCGGCGCCAGCGGATTTTTTTACTCAAAAATTACGGTTACAAGATAGGAGCAGCAGATCAGCATGGAATGCTAACTTTTCCCCATTGTAGGTTAAGGCTCTCATAAGCTGTTTGTTCATTATTTTATTCTCTTTCTTGAAGCGCTCCTAGGTTGTACGTGCCCTAATAGCCGCTCGCTAGCCCACGCTCGCCGCCCTTTCTGCACTCTTGTCGATGGATATTAATTGCAAAAAAAGGCAGTCACTAGCAAAAAAAACTCTTGTCGATGGATATTAATTGCAAAAAAATGGCAGTCACTAGCAAAAAAAAAGCGTGGCATGCAGGAATTGAACTTAGCTTGCTGGACCCAGAACTGAATGCACTACCCGTCTACAGTGAGAAAGTTTCTTGTACAAAGAGCGCCCGCCAACATATTTATTAGGGGCAGAGATGTAAAACTAACCCCCCATTAATCACTCCTTGGTTGCCACAATCATGTCCTAAATTCGGTTTTTTGAGTATGGAGGGAGTAAGTGTGAATTAGAAAGAATATAAAGAGACCCTTGGAGTTAATCTAACCCATAAAATAATTATTTCTATCAATGGAATATTTGGTATAATAATTATTAATATTTTTAATATACCCTCTCTGTTTTAAATTATAAGTCGATTTAATTTTTTTGGTACATCTATTTTACTATGTATCTAGATATATATAATAATGTGTCTGGATACATAATAAAATAAAGTGACTTATAATTTAAATTGGAGTGAGTAGTACTAAATAATTACTTCTAGTTTAGAGATTAGAAGACTCCGTCTAAATGCGAGATGTGTGTACCCTCCCCCGGTCATGCCTTCTGGTAGTGCCTACCGTGGCGGCGGACTTGGGCCTCGCGCGTCGCGCCCGGTCGCGGACGGCGGACATACCCGTCTCGGTTCTCAAACACGGCCGGGCGCCGGGCCGCCGTTCTCCCGACATCTCCGTTTCCGTGTCATTGGGTCAACCGGTCAACCCCTATCCTTCGTCTTCACGGCTTCACCTGCTTCTCCACTCCGCGCCCCGCCCCTGCCCCACCCGCCCCGCTCGCCGTGCGTCCTGCTCAGATCCGTCGCGCGGCGCTTCCCGCACCACTGCGCCAAGCCCAAGGTAAGGCACACCTCGCCTACTCCGGTGCAAGGATCGGGGGGAAATGAGATGAGGGAGCGCTTTGCCGCTCACTGGCACCGCCTCCCCGCCCTCACGGTCGATTACGTGGGTTGTTTAGCCTGGGAGTCGATTGCTCTTATAAGTTGCAGCTGCTGCTGGCCTTTCTCGATACTAATGCTTGCCGTTTGGCGTTTGGTTTGGCGCTGTGTATGAAGGTGGGCGGGCGGCGGCGCGTGCGCAGATCATGCACAGGTAGCACTAACTTGCAAGATCTTGGACTGGGATGGTTCGCCTGTTAGGTGTGTTCTGTTACTCCTTTTGTGCTTCACTTGTGTGCAACTGCAAACGGAAAAGAGAGTGTGCCCATAATCTAGTTAGTTTTGAGTGTGTGAAAATTATGTCATGGAAGTTGAACAGGAATATAAAACAGAGAGTAACTGAATTAGGCTTTGTGAAGTATGATAAAGCAGCTTTGTGAAACTCATTGAATACTTAAACCATCAAAGGAAAAAAAAGAAGATAACAAGAAGTTAAGAACAGATTGCTTATCTTAGTTTTGAGATTTGTTTATCGTCAACCATACCTCACACCAATACCATTTAATGGGACTGCAAGAAAACTAGTATGGAATGTTCAAATCTGGCAGGTCTGCTGTTATGTAGTACAGTATCAAATAATATGTTTGCTTTGTTAGTGTTGATAAATGTGCTTCCAATAAAACTATAGAAGTCTCTGTTTTAGTTTTTTTGTATAACAATATCATTTTTTGGGTGGGGCAGAGAGGGGCTATTTTTGTGCAGGTAAACTAGTCTTTCATTATTGTTTGGCAGCTAGCCAAAATTTCACTGTATTTGTTTCAGAGGTCAAATAACTTCCTCACTCTTGTATTCCAAATTCTTCCCATGATTATTTCTCCCAATATTGGTGATGCCCTGTTATGTTTATTCATTTATTTTGAATCACTTTGTATGGCACTTTCATATGGATTAAAACCATATTGGATTTATTACTGCAGCTGTCTTATGAAGATTAGTAAGGGGAGAAAGAAGATGAGGCACAAACAGAGAAAATCATCTGCCCTCAGTTCTGATGCAGGATGTGGATCTTCTTTATCTTGTATTGTATGGAGCTTGGTGGGTTTAGGTCTTGTTGTCTGCTTCATTTCCCTTAAACATCAAGCAGATAGTGGGCAGACCCATGTTTATTTCAGTCATCTGCATGCGACCAGAGAATTAGAGGACGTCGAGGAGGATCATTTCCGCTTGCCGCCTCCTCACAAGGTGAATCCTCGTGCAGTAAAAAGGAGGGGACCTCGTAATCGTAAACAGCCAAAGGTTATAGATGATTATCTGGAGGAGTCTTCAGCAGTACATGCACTGTTCTTCCCTGATCAAGGGACTGCTGTGGATCCAACAAAAGGGGGAAATGATAGCATGTATTTCTATCCTGGCAGAGTGTGGCTAGACACTGATGGAAACGCCATTCAAGCCCATGGTGGTGGGATTATGTATGATCACAAGACTGCCAAATTCTATTGGTATGGAGAAAACAAAGATGGACCAACATACCAAGCTCGCCCCAAAGGAACACAGAGGGTGAGTAGATATTCCAATGTACCTCCTTTGGTTTATTTTTGTACTAGCATTTGTTGTCAGCCATTAAGATTCACCACAGTTGTATTTTATGTTACTTTTATTTAGTTTTGTGCTAATCAGTAGTTTTCCATCTAGTTACAAATAGGTCATTTGTTGCCCTTCAATCATTCCAAAAAAAAAAATGCTGAATGATGAACATGATAACATTTGTTTAGCTAGACACAAATGGAATAAAAGAACAGCAGGAAAAAAAACACATAGAATAAGCAGTAGTTTAGACAGGAGTTGGCAAATCTAAAGAGATTTAGCATTACTTTGGAGGAGGTTAGTAGATAGACATGTAGTGATGATTGGTTGTGTTTCCAATTTACCAGGTTGACATCATTGGGGTAAGCTGCTACTCATCGAAAGACCTGTGGTCGTGGACTCATGAAGGAATTGTGCTTCCTGGTGAACCTACTAATGTCACCCATGACCTTCATAAATCAAAGGTGCTTGAGAGACCTAAGGTGATATATAATGATCACACTGAAAAATATATCATGTGGATGCACATTGATGACGCTAACTACACCAAAGCATCTGTTGGTGTGGCCGTGAGCTGCTCTCCAACTGGACCTTTTACTTACCTTTACAGCTTTCGTCCACATGGTTTTGAGAGTAGAGACATGACAGTCTTCAAAGATGATGATGGAATGGCTTATCTCTTCTATTCTTCTCGTGACAATACTGAGCTCCACGTTAGCCCATTGACAGAGGACTATATTCAGATCACGGCAGCAATGAAGAGAATACTAATAAGGCGACATCGTGAGGCTCCGGCAGTCTTCAAGCACCAAGGGACCTACTACATGATCACCTCTGGTTGCTCAGGCTGGGCTCCCAACAGGGCATTAGCACATGCTGCAGAGTCTATCATGGGCCCATGGGAGACACTGGGAAACCCTTGCGTTGGAGGCAACAGGTTTTACCGCCTTACAACATTCTTATCTCAAAGCACATTTGTGCTTCCCCTCCCTGGTTTGCCTGGTACGTTTATCTTCATGGCGGATAGGTGGAGTCCGTCAAACTTGAGAGACTCCCGGTATGTTTGGCTTCCACTGTTCGTTGGAGGGCTGGCGGATGAACCTTTAGACTACAGTTTTGGTTTCCCTTTGTGGTCAAGGGTGTCAATTTATTGGCACAAGAAATGGCGCCTCCCAGAAGATTGGAAGATTGCAAGCGCAGCGAGTTCATAAGATAGCTAGCTATACCTGAACTGATAGATCGTTCAGAAACTTGCTTGAGGATTCTAATCGCTTGTCCCTCAAGCTTTTGTACAAAACAGGCATTCTAAACATACTTCAATGATACATCTTTTTTTTTTTTTTTCCTGGCGTGTACATGTGCGTGTCTTTAACCTCTTTGGAAAAAAATGAAGTGTATTTCAGATAACTGTATTGATAATTGGGTATGACCATACTCTGCCGTTTATGCCATGACAGAAACTTGCATCTTGTCATCTTTTTCGTTTATCATTAAACAAGCATCAATAGAGGCTTCCCTCTGTCCAACATTGTTTCTTCATCTGCCAGGTCACATTTGTTTGAAAACTGAATTTATCTGAATCCAGTGAGTGATTTATGTTACCTCTCCAAGTTTACATTACCGTTTGTTTGAGAACTGAACTTCTCTGAATCTAGCGAGTGATTTATGTAACCTCACCAGAAAATTTACATTGCCCGGCAGACAAAATACACACGCAAACCAACACATAATGTCTCCCACGTCATAAATCTCAAGTGTCCAGTCTCTTAAAGAAAGCAAAGCATGCCCATATATTGGTCCTCAAAAATGTTGCCGCATTACAAGGGCAGCAGAATTGCAGAGGTATCAGAGATTACATGGTAAAACGGTACAAATCATGAAATGGCTCGTGGACACGGATCCACAATTTTAGTACCTCACCTCACCATCTAACTAATCATATCTTAATTGGGCATGTCTGGTCATACTAAAAGGCAAACGCTACAAGCTGCGTGGTGTCCAGGAATATCAAGCCTGAACTGCAGAAACTGGCTCAAACACTAGGGATGCTTCCTCTTCTTGGCCTTTGACCCACTACAGGCAAATTTCCTCAATCTAGCAAGTATCCTTCTCTCGCTCACCCGCAGAACTAGAGAATGATAGAGCTTCCTTTCGTTGACAATGCAGCATGCTTGAAGTTCTTCCTCCTCATCTCCCAAAGTTTTTGAACCATAGAAACTCTCCCTCATGTCAGCAAGTGATAGAAGTGCCGAACAAATGCTCTCACTATGCAATAACTTCTTCACATCGGGCAGTTTCTCGAGGCCATTGACTTCAAAATTTTTGTTGGAACTTGTTGCTTTGACAAACCTGACCACGTTACAAATTGTATCATGTTCTTCATCACTAACGAAATCATGAGCCACGCAGATCAACTTTTCATAAACATCAGGTTTCAAATCGATGATATAAAGCAGGATTAAAAGTTCAAGCTGGGGCTCTCCATCATATGCAATCTCAAAGTACTCAGTATCTTGGCTAGTGCAACCAGAATAACCCAGTTTACGCCATAGCGATACCCTTGCTCTTGCATGTCGACTAGAGAATATGGATGTGCACCACTTAGTAACCAATGCTAAATCAATGTTGACAATGTCATATTGATTGTCAAGTTCTGTGAAACCATATCTATGAAGCAAAGCAGCATTCCCCATCGTTCCATATGTATTATACACCTAGAATAGAAGATGAAAGACATAGACACATTACTAGTCGGAAGAACAAAATAGATTTAGTATAAGTACAACTAGTGAACCTTTGCACCTCAACCTCTAATCAATGGAATGATGGCAACAGAGAATTACCTCCTCCCCTTCATTGACATCTCTAACAATAATCATTTCCAAATCTTCATCGTTAGCTCTTGAACCTTTACAATAAGTGCAAAAGTATAAAAACTAATGAGTGAAGCTGTCCATTAGTCAGTTACAAATCTAGATACGAGATATAAACATGCATATGTTTGTAAATATAACCTGGAGGACTACTTGTGGGATTTTCTATAGTCGACTTGTCATCAGCAGAAGCATCACTTTGATCATCGTCATCTTCACCATCTGAGTCTGAGGAGTCTGAGGCATCTGGTGCAGACGTGAAATGCACGTGTTCACAATCAGTCTTGTGATTGAAACTGGGAAGATGATGAAAAGAAAAATTTCATAAATAGCAGAGCCATATACTAGAGGATAAAGGATATTAAATGATACTCAGGCTTCAGCCACCTAAATTAATACTCGACAGAAATAGTTACCAAAATACATGCTGAAGTGATGTATATAAATAACCAGGTAAATAAAATATTAATTACAGAATTAGCAAGAAACTTACAGGTCAGCCAGTGGAACCATTCCAAATCCATGATAACTATCTATCTGGAAGGACCTTGAAGAAACAAGCGTTTTGGCAGAGAAATATTTCTCCAAGCTAAAATCATCTGGGTCAACATCCAGCTCTCCAGATAACAAGAGGGGCTCGATGCATTCTTTCCAATCCTCACAAAGGAATTCCCTGTCTTGCTTCACTATCTGCCTAGAAATATGTTGTTCTTAGAGTAATTCCATGCTTAGTCAAAGAAAGCATCATAAACATGACATCAAATATGGTATGCGCAACGCATTGCATTGCATCAGAAGGCACAACCTTGAGGCAAGAAAAAAAAAACATTGCAGCTCTAAGAGGCGAATACAGTAATGTTTCTTGCATCAAAAAATTAGTAGGCGAAGGTAGGATAGACTCGCTTTCTGATCATCGAAGCACTAGAATTTGCTATATATCACAGATACAAAAAAAAAATATTATCATACACATTACATAACATATATATAGTAAAATAAATAAAAGAAAATGTGTCACCTTGTCTAGCTCGGTGCCGGCGAGTAGGCACTCTGCCTCGTCAGCGGGCCACACGAGCGGCACGGACTCGCGGTCGGGAAGCAGTTGGAGATAGGCGTCCCACGGCGAATCGGCGCCTCTTGCGCGCTCGTACATGACGGCGACCGCGAGCGCGAGGCATCCGCCGAGCTCGGCTGCCTCAATGGCTGCCGCGGCACCGGTGGTGCGCGGGGTGAGGCACGCCCCGCGCGGAATGGTGGCGATAAGGTCTCCGTCACGTAGCGCCGTGATCGCGCGCACGTGGACGCCGAGGGCATCGGAGACGTCCAGGCTGAGGGCGTCGCTGCAGACGACGCCGTGCGCGCGCATCCACCGCTTGAAGGCGCGGAGGCGGCTGCGAGGGGAGCGCGGGCGAGGAGCGCCTTTAGAGGGGATAGGAATCGATCGAGTAGAACACTGGGATTGGGAGAGGGGATCTCACCGTGCTGCGGCGGCGTCGGCCATGGCGGCGGCGGCGCGGGTGTCCGTCCTGGCCTTCGTAGTCTACCTTTTTTTTTTTTTTTTTTTTTGAGAAGAGCCTTCCTAGCCTATCTGTTTTTGTTTCGCAAGAACGTGGACTGAAAAGTGGCCCCAACACACCGTTGGGCTGAAAAGTGGTTTGGGCCTCACCTACATCCGGTGTGGGCTGAAAAATGGTACAGCTCCATCTTCGTCTATGGTTCTGTTTTGATTTGTTCAACTGTGTATTTTTCTATCGCTTTCTCCTCTCAGGTTGATGCACCCAATAAAAATTCAGCTAGCTAAAATTTTAATATAAGACTTTAATTAGTTAAAAGTTTTTCAGCTAAACTTTAACTAAAATATTTAGATGCTCTAGCTAATAAACTCAACTAAATTCTAGCTAGTTAAAATTTAGCTAATATTTTAACTGGACGGTTTAGATATCTAGCAGCTAAATTTAGCTAGCTAAAATTTAGCATCTAAACAAACCCTAAGTGACTCACTCCGCTTATCCGCTACTACAAAATTCGCCTTGGCTTTAAAATCCGTGCATAGCCGGAACTACTGGATTGCGTTCGGTTACCCTGGATTTGAACCAGGAACTATTCTAGTATTTCAAAACTATATATGCTCTGTTCGCTTGTCTTATCAGCCAGACTTATCAGCCGTCCGAACAGTATTTTTTTCTCATAATAAATCAGCCAGCTTTTCTTATCAGCCGGTTTATGTGACCAGCCGAACACCCCGATAAATTAGTGAACAAATTATAACTTTTCACAATACATATATAGCTGGTAACAGTTTTTCCTAGCTCACACAGATTGTGGATAAGTAGTTCCAATGAGCACCGCTACGTACAGTACCAAGGAGGTGAAGAATACTATTGGCACCACTGTTGGGCATAGCCTCTGATGAACTGCAACTGCAAGGTTAGCGAGGGTCGTACAGCTACCTGTGGAGAGAAATAAGTATTCCCTCCTCCGTCCCTTTTTATTTGTCGCTTCGTTTCTCGAGACGCAAATACCGACAATTTTAATAAATAATAAATGTCTTCAATTAGTATCATAATTAATATCATCGGAAAATCTTGGGGCTAGTTTTTTAACAAAATTATTTGGAGATATAAATAATTTTCTATTATACGCCGGAGGGAGTATCAGCGAGAATAATGGGGCTGCAGGGAAATTTATACGCCTGTACAACAGGTAGCTGCTGCTCATGCATTTACCCCTCCAGTACACCAGAGAAGACAAGCGCTAGCTAGCTCGCAGCTCTCGAGCACCACAATGCAACAAGGACGCCGCGCGGTTCATCATCATATCGGGTTAGCACTTTTATTAGCAGCGCGAACTGAATGAAGGCTGGAGGACAAGGTTTTTACTGCCTGAATTATGGGATGCAGCTGTGCAATTCAGACAACAATCACAGCGCCCGGAGTGTGCGTGCGTGTGTGCTCAACTGTTCATGTGCTGATCTGGTGGTGGCACTCGATCCACAACGCACGAAGCTGCATGCATCTATAGCAGCTCGTCGTTGCTGGTTTTACGTCTTTCAGACAAGTACTAGCCAGCTAGCTAGCGCGTGGAACTGAACTTTGTATTCATGCAAAAAACCCCAATTCTCACATCCTATCTCTGCGTTTGCATGCTGCGATCCACGAAGCCCTCGCCGCTGGCTTACATGTGGACATCTAGTTACCCTAGGCCTGTGATAACCCGTCCAGAGTCTAGGGCATCCCACGCCAGATTAGGGCTGATTACAGTACATTACAGCTGTGCAGCTGCCGTGCAGGGCAGCTATCTTCTGACGCCAGCATAGCTGAGTAGCAGTGGCGTCAGGGATCAGATCATCAGACTCGTAGCTGCTTGCACTGCATGGTTGGCGTATTACCAGCAGTCGGAGATCTTCCTCAACGATCAAAATCAGACTGCCGCTGTTCTCGTTGGCCACAGGACTGGAGCTTATCGGCTTTGTTTCTCAGCTCCAAAAATATTAGAGAAAACATTCAAAGAAAGAGAGGAATGGTGAGACGCGTGAGTCGGGCTGAATATTCCCGGTGAATCTATTCCCCGCGCTTTTACACAAACACTACAAACGATAGCTGGGCTAGCTAGCTAGGGCTATGCTACCTGCATCACTGCTCTCTGCTGCTCCGACTGACCAGACGCTCATCACTCATCACTGTCCAGTTCTATAAACTCACCGTGTCACATCCCATAAAATTTTCTCCCTCCTCCCGGCCGGTCGCCGGTAGACCTGACCCGAGAGGCCGAGACGGCGAGACCCCCCCCTCTCCCCAGTGCTGTGCTCCAAAGAAATGTGAGGTCACCACGCGGCTGCTCCCCTCCAACTCACATCACATTCATTGATCATACACACTCCACCATGCTTTTTCGGACCATGCTTTTTCGGAAGATGGATGTAGCAGTAGTACTACACTCCATCCGCCACTAGATAAACTCAAGGGGGAAGCGCCTCTCTCTCTCTCTCTGTCTCCACCATTGCTGAGCTCAAGAACTCGGCTGCTACCTGAAGCTGGATCATGAGCAGTCCGGACGACGAGAGTATGGTGCCCTTAATCGAAGAAGTGGACGAGTGTGTGTTCCAGATGGACTCCGAGCCACCATCAGCACCACAAGACATCATCATGCATCACCAGAATCCATACCACATCTTGGAGGTTTGATTGCTTCATCTCATCACCATCTGCGTACATACCTTTTTCTACTATATATGGGGTTCTTGTTTCGCCATTGCTGATTCAGACCTTTGTTGCATTGCTATATATATCAATCAGGCTTTGGTTCAGCCTAGCACACAGGTGGAGATTGAAGTGCATGAGAGGGCCACGAATCACGTGACAGAGATCGGGGAGGAGACGAAGAGGAGCAGCTTGAAGAGGAGGCTGATGATGAGGCTCACGAAAGACGGCTACGATGCGTCGCTCTGCAGGTCTTCTTGGGTTGCCAACACTGAGCGCTGGGGAGGTAATGTGATGTGATCATCATCAATCTTGCAACTGCTGGCAGTTTGCTTAATTTCTCTGGCAAAAGCTCTCTCTTCTTCTTCTTACCATTTTTGGCCTTGCTTGCTCTTCTAAAACTGGGGCTGGGCTGCCTGCACAAAATGCTGTCATGGAGCAGCATGTTTCTTCTTTTGGTATGAAAATACTTCCCAAATTTACCATTCTCTGCAGGAAGTCCCTGTGACTGATATACCTGACTATTCCTTTTCTTTCCTTTTTCCTTCATCTTTTTTCTTCCGTATTCCTTTTCCTTTTAAGAACTGTTTACTGGTCTGTGTGCTACCACGTACATCATACCATGGCACTGCAACTGATCAATGCCACCATTATAATTGTCGTCAGGACGCACTTGATTACTCCTAGCTAATCTATCGTCGTGATTATCAGAAAAAAATAAATGTTCGCTGCAATGCAAATGATCAATGCCGTCTGCTGCAGGCGACTACGAATACATCGACGTCGTCGTGGCGGCGGGGGAGCACGGCGCGGGCGCGGCCACCTCCTCCAGCAGCTCCAGGCTTGTCGTCGACATCGACTTCAGGTCCCAGTTCCAGCTCGCCAGGCCGACCCCATGGTACGCGCAGCTCTGGACCCGGCTGCCGGCGGTGTTCGTGGGGCCCCACGCGAAGCTCCGGAAGGCGGTGTCCCTGCTCTGCGCGGCGGCGGAGCGGTCTCTGCGTGAGAGCGGCCTGCACGTCCCGCCGTGGCGGAGGTCCGGGTACATGCAGGCCAAGTGGCTCCCCGGCGGGGCCCCGGAGGTGGCGGCGGCGGCGGCACAGTGGTCGGTGGCGATCGTGAGGGAGCCGGGCCGGGCCAGCGGGGCCCCGAGGCCAGGAGCGAGCGGCCTCTCGATGGAGCTGTCCGGCTTCGGCTCCGGCTCCGGTGCTGAGGCCAACGGCTGCCAAGGCCAAGCTGGCTCCATGCGGACGTAGTGCTTTTTTCTTTACCGCCAGAATCAGAATAGGCCGCAGAAACTAGCCACAGCATTTTGTTTGTTGATTAGTTTACTACTGGTAGTATAAATTAGGTTAGTACTGGTAAAGAACTGCTTGTAGCAGCAGCATTTTGTGATGAGGCACAGCCATGTCATGTGGTTTGTGTTTTTTTCGTTGCGAGTTGTTTCCGAGGCTGCAGCAAGAGATCACTAGATCAGCAATGCAATTGATCATATCCTGAAGTTTAGGAGGCGTCGTCATATATCGGGTGTATACCTATTAGGATGACTAAATATAAAATAATTATAAAACTAATTACAAAAGCTGTGACTACTTCGCGACTAATTCATAGGATGAATTTATTAAGACTAATTAATCTATTATTAGCTTATATTTAATACTATATTATTAAATTATAGATTAATTTGGCTTAATAGATTCGTCACACAAATTTGTATTAATTTGGCTTAATTGGTTTCATAAGTTTAGGAGTATGTATTCAAACGACAGCAACGGGTATATGGGAAGATTGCCTGAAGTTTGTCGATTATGAATTCTGATGCTAGAAAGTCGCAATGAAATCTGGAGGCTCATGAGCCCTGTCCGTCTCCGGGACGCCTGTGGTTGTGTGGTGTTGCCGCCGCCTGCCCTGCTTGCCTGTTCCACAAAAAGGACGCCTGAGCGGCGGCACAGTCGCCGTATCTGCGATTTGTACGGGGTCAGAAAAGGTCACGGCAGGTAATGACTCCCTGACGTGACCCGTAACAGTGCCTCTGTTGCATTGAGCATTGTACTATTGGCACTGCAGCTCTGACCTAGAATACCGCTATTACAGTACTACTACACGGGAGCGCTGCAATGATCAGCTTGACCCTAACGCGTTCTGTCATTACTACTCGTCGGAGACGGCGGAGGCAGGCCGCGTAAACGCGACGTCGCCGCTCATGTTTTGTCGCCGGAGAGCAGACGCTGCACTGGACTGTGGTGCGCATCCGGCACACGGGACCTCCAGGGAGATGCAGACCCAATCCTCCATCATCATTTTCTTCAAGTGGCTATGTGCTGGCGCAGTGGTGCTGCAGCCGCATGCATGGATGGATGGATGTGCTATGCTGCAGCCGTGTCTGGCGTGGACTTTTGGACATCTAGAGCTAGCTCGTGTGCTGGTTGATCTGGTCTTATTCAGATTGTAAAGTTAAAAAAATTTAGAACTATAGCGTTTCGTTATATTCGGCAATTATTATCTAATTATGGACTAACTAGGTTTAAAAAATTCGTCTTATGACTTACAATCAAACTGTATAATTGTTATTTTTTATTTATATTTATGCTCCATATATGTGGATAAAAATTGATATAATGGAGGAAGAGTGAAAAAAAGCTAGAATTTAGAGAGAAAGAGAATAAGGGCCTAACAAGCTGGCCCGACAAAACTTCGCTAGTTTAAACGACCAAAAACAAGAGCTCTGAGCATAAACAAGAGCTCTGCTTCGCTAGTTAAATTAATTAAAACGAGCAAAAATAAATGAATATACCTGTCGGGGACCAAAATAAGGGCCCCCTAAGGAAAGCCCAACAAACGCAAACCTTGGCCCAACAGGCCTCCCACTACTCTACGGGCCGCGGCTCCCAAGCACCAAATGCAGGTGTACCTCCTCGGCCCATCCGAGCCCACCCCGCTAAGGGCTCGGCGAGATCCAATTCTCCGCCTCGCCCGAGCCCCCAGCCAGGGGCCTCGGACGAGCTTCCATTCTCGCCCGCCCGAGCCCCCCAACGATGGGGCCTCGGGACGAGCCTCCAGCTTCCGCCCCGCCCGAGCCCCCGGCGGCAACTGGCCTCGGGACGGGACGCGCCGCCGCCAGTCGAGACCGTACCACCGATTTGACGCATATCCACCACCGCCCGTCCATAGCCCGTGTCAGGAGCGCTCCATGCTCTGACAGGGGATGGGCATTGCTCCGTCGCGGCCCACGTCGGCGATCATGCTTACGCAGTCTCCACTCACCCTGGGCACGAAATACCGAAAACCGAGTACCGAACCGAAAGTACCGAGAACCGAACCGAAAATACCGAAACCGAAATTTTCGGTACCATGTTCGGTACCTAATTTTCAGGAACCGAATTTACCGAGGTATATTCGGTTCTTTACCTCGGTTTACCGAATTTACCGAAATATGCTAATCATGAGTGATATTATCTTATTAATTGTATTATTGTGGACTATTATATTGTATATTTGTGGTAGTCTACTCTTATAGTCTTGTGAACTTTTATAGTATATACTTAGTACTATATTTCTCTATAAAATTATGTCAAAATTGGCTTTTAAATGCAATTATATGTCTTTGTGATCAGTTCGGTATTTTTCAGTAAATACCGGAACCGAACCGAAAGTACCGAAACCGAATTTCTTCTGGCATCGAATTTTTGAAGGGACCGATCGGTACCTATTTTCCGAAGAACCGAATTTACCGAGTACCGAAGTACCGAACCGATCGGTTCGGTAAATACCGAATGCCCAGGCTGAGTCTCCACAGTGGAGGCCACGCCCCGCCCGCAGGGGGGCACCGTGGTCGCCTAACCCCTCTCGCCAGTCCCATCGCCGAACTCCGTGACACCGCCCACCACGCCAAGGCCCACACCAGCCTAACGTCACCCCCCGTGCGGGGAGTGGACTGGACGCCCATTCCGATCAACCAACAGCCCACCCCGTGAGCCCCGAGCACGGATGGGCAACCACCGCGCCGCCGATCGTGCGGCGGTCGTTCCACCCACTCCTCGTGACGGCGACAAGCTCCGAGGCCCCCGAGCCTCGGACTCCCAGGCGAAGTCAACGCTTAAGGGGCTCGCACCCCTCCATCGCACTCCACCAACTCCAACAGGGACGTCCGTCATTCTCGACAACAGGGGCGAGGAGGCGACGTCAGACTTGCCTCGTCACGGTCCAGACGACCGCCCACTCCGAGCCTCGGATGAGGGAGGACGGAAGCCCATGACCCAGCCACGAGCACGATCACCTCTTGTAAGGCCCTACCTTCCCCTTGCGGCTATAAAAGGGGAAGGTAGGGGCCCGTAGACAACAGACACACACGAAAGCCCGATATTGGCACCTCACTCAATCACCACGAGACTTGGGACCCCGTCCCTCTCTCACTGCTTGTACACCCTACCTACGAGCACTTCGGTGCAGGATAATACAAGAACTCCTCCCCCACTGGACGTAGGGCCTTCTCTTGCCCGAACCAGTATAAATCCTTGTGTTCATCTTGCACACCATCCGGAGTTGGGAGCACGCACCATAAATTCACTCGTTGGTGCTAGGGCCACCAGTTCTAGCACCGACAATACCAGAAAAATAAAATAAGTTGTAATAGTAGCTCCTGTGCCTGGTAGCAAGTGGTGGCATTCTCGAAGCTTGTGTTGCCCGCTTTGGGGCGAAGCGAGGTCGATAAGGCACTCGGTTTGTTTAATTTACGAAGAAAAACTTAACTGTTTTACTGTTATGGTATTTGTGTTGAGTGCTTCGTGTAAGAGAGACTAGAAAATTAACCAAGTGCTTATGTATCTGAGATTCTGAGAGATGGATGGTTGTGACTGACAACCAAGAGTATTAGTGAGGATGAGATTTCTGCTTAGGGGGGCGTTTGGATAGAGGGGATAGGGATTGGGATAGGGAAAGGGAAATAGATGGACGGCTAGTATTAAATGAGATGTAAAAAATAAATGTCTAAGATTCAATGATATCCTTTGAGGGGTGGGGATACCCCCATCCCCATCCCTATCCCTACAGATCCAAACGCCCCTTATAGAGTTAAAAATAGGGGCAGAGGAGAGCTTCTTTTGATTTGATTTTTTTTTCCCACCTAATATTTATGATATGCAAAGAGTGGTTTGTAATCATACAACTTGAACTTATATAAGGATCAAAATCTGAAGTGTGAACTTAAGTATCCATGGTAACAGTATTGATGATTGAACTCGACAATTAATTATCATCAAAGCAACTTTAGGGTGTAAATCTTTCATGTATCATCTTATTATAAGATGCCATTATAATGCCAAACACAACAGGATATGTGCAATAACATGCATCGCGGGACATGTGATTCGAGTTCTTAGCTAGAGTTTTATATAATAGACTTATAAAGCAAACAAACAACATGCACATCATTACAAAAGCAGATTTTACTTTAAGTTCAAGTTAAACTATATTAATTTGACTAAAATTATAGAAAATGGTGTCAATATTTATACTGTGAAGATATATTCCATAATAAATGTAATCATATATATATGTATTTACTATGATAAATATCACTATCCTTTTTAAATAGATATGGTTAAACTGAAGATTATTTGTTTTAATAATATTTTAAAATTACAAGATTTCTAGAAGAGGTAGTATAAGTTATATTTTCTATACTTCAAGTAGGTATATAATTTGGCTTTAGTTATATGTAACATACCTTGAGAAAAATGGCTAACCAAATGTGCGATATGCCCATTCTAGCTATCCATAACACTTGTAGGAATACTCCAATGTTAAGATTTACGAAGGTCATGTTCTGCTTTTTATTCTTAATAATAAAACAGATCTACTTTTAGATGTCTATATGACTTATGTTGGAGTGTTGTTAATCTTCAAAACATAGTTTTGGATTTATTTAGATTTAACAAGCATGAAACCCTACATAAATCTAAAACTCAGTTATACATGATCTAATGAGCATGAAATTTTTATTGTAGTGACACTATAAAAATTTTACCACAATTGTATAAAAAAACTACAGTTATGAATTATTTCAATTAATTATAGAAAAACATAGATCTAATTTCTATAATAAAAACCTTTATACTAAGCATACCATATTATATGTTCACTGTATAGTTCTATTCATGTGGAGTTCAAAAAAATTGGTTTTTCTATTTTATGATTTTCTATGATTTACTATAATTTTTTAAAGATTCAGTTAAAATAAATAAAAAAGAAAAAGACAAAATCGCCTTCAAAACCATTCCAAAAAAGGTAAAATGCATGGTTTTGAAAAGTTGAGAAGGTGATTTGTCTGATTTTTTGGGATTCAAGGAGAAAAAATAGACTTTCATGATAAGCTGAGGCAGGAAAAATTATTTTTTCCTACATACTAATATAAAAACGGGTGTAATCGTAATTTTGTTGGGCCCTTACTACGTTAGGCCGGTGTGGACTGTAATAGCCAGCTCATGGGTCGGGCTTTATTTGTTTTTTTGGCCCAGTACACAATTGATAACGGTCCGAGCCGCTTCCTTCCTTCTCTCTCGCCTAAAAGCATGACTGGAGTTTTGTGTTGGGCTTTACATCTTAGCCGATCCAAGAAAACTGGAGTTTTGTATTGGGCTTTCACTGATGCACTTGCGAGTTGCTACAGTACATACTACAGAAGTACAGGTACAGAACAAGTGGCTCCCGTTCACGAGGCCATGCTGTCACTGTTCCCTCTCCTTTTATGCGTCTGCACTATGCTATGTTCCCCGTTCCATCACTCTTCCAGCGGAAGAAACAGAAGCAACACTTCAGAGAGCCGTGCAGCGAGCGTGCTCGTGCTCGCCGATTGTCATCCCCTATGTTGTAAATTATAGTTTGTTTGAACTTTTTGACCCAAGTTTGATCGTATGTCTTATTTAAAAAATTTGTATAAACATAGTTAAATTAATAAAGCAAAACATAACAAAAAGTCTGAGCTTAAAAAAGTCAAAGGAATCATAATTTATGAGCGGAGTAAGTACAGTGCAATGCTGGTTGCTGGACCGCCACGCCGTAAAATCCATCGAATCGTCCCGGGCTACGCGGAGTAAATTCAGCCCACCGACTAGTCCTTGTGTAGGCCCTCGAAATGGTACTTGCCATCATATGGTTGGAATCTCGAGCGGCTCGCGGACCTGTTCCCATCACTGATACACAGTCACCCGCTGGCCTGAGCAAGTGAGCAGCACTGACACTCAATAGCTTGCACACACACTTTGAGATGCTCCAGACAGGCCTGGCTCCAGATGAGATCACGAGAAGAGAAGCCAAACCCCTCGATAAGAAGAACACGCCACGCCATCTTGCAAACGATGTAATGATCCTAAATGAATAAAGCTTGCCTCAAGGTTTCAAAAAAGAAAAAAAAAAAAAAAAGAACACGCCACGCCATCTTGGCTCTCATTGGATCCCGATGATCAACGACAGACAGGACAACAGCACGACCGGGTTGTTCTTGTTCAGCAGCGCGCTCAACTCTCACACCAAAATTTTCTCCTTTCGCGCTGCCTGCGCCCTTTTCTCCAGTCTCCACCACGAAGACAGCGCGCGCTCCGCTTTTCGAAGTGGGATATCCATCGCATCGCATCGCATCGCATGAGCTGTTTTGCCAACTGGTTGCCGACCCGTACGTGCTAGGGCGATGAGCTGGGGTAGCCGCGATCGCCGGTGTCGTGGCGCGCGCGCTCGAAAAAAGATGTATCGGTCGCGGGGCCCGGGAGATTTTTGCAGCCTCGCTCGCGGTTCGCCGTGTCCGCGCCTTTGCCGGCAGGGCGGCCCCCGCGATGGAACGAAAGCGACCACAGATGGCTTGTCAAGCGTTCGTCGATCCGTACCACCGGGCCACTCTCAGAACCCTCCTGCTTTGATCTGAGCGTGTGAAAAAGAAGGTTAACTGTAGCGCCTGTCCCACCAAGCAATGCAAGCCGTTCTGTCATGAGATGAGTTTAGCTGGCCAAACCCAATGGAAATTCTTCGTTTTTTTATCGGGGGAACCCATATTTGCTGATTTGGATCACGCCGTTCTGTCATGAGTTGATTTGGATCACGCCGTGAGCTGTTTTCGGATACAAAATAAATTGCGGTCTTGTTGACTGACGCGAGTGATTTATTTTTCTTTTAGCACATCTTGTGATTAGGGTATAGGAGCCCGGAGCCGTAGTACCTCGTCAACGGATTGTCCGGTCCGATAACAGTAGGCCCAGAAACATCAGGCACATTTGGGCCCGTTCGGCCCATGTTATCTTCGTCGTTCGTCCTGCACAGTCCTGGTGGTCTTGTACTGTTGCCAATTGCCATTTGAGGAAGCTTTATCGCCAGTTCGTCACTCAGAGAAGAGTACGGAGTACTACACAGTATTAACTCCGTTTTGCCGCCATGCGTGTCGAGTGGTGGTACACGCATCCATGAGTACTACGTGGACTGCAGCAGGTTGCCTTATTTGTGATGGGTGAGCGCTGTGCTGAACCGGAGTTTTTTTACTGAAACGATGGTTCTTACTGGTGGGCAAGGGCAACTCCTTTCTTTGGCACAACATGTGTCATGTGGCAGTAACATTCGCTTAGACGATGAGCAACGGGCCTGTCTGTGTGTCCAGCAAGGCTTTCCTTTCTTCGCGATCTGGATCGAGTAGGTTACCTCACCCAGAAAGACGAAGCCTTTTGCACATACTTCTCGTCAGAAAGCCCAAGGGTTGAGCCTGCCTGACGTGAGTGAGTGAGTGGCAGCTAGTAGTACACATTAGATAAGCTACTAATGGGAAGGGAGCCTCCAGTTGCCCGTCCATTAGCGGCTTTTAGGTGGAGATCAGATACATCATTTTGGCAGTCTTAAGTTTAGGTGACGATGATCATGGTTATCATTTGACTACTTGCCCCGGCCGGCCCGTTGCCCTAGCCTGAAAGCTAAGCACCCTGAACCCAATTTGGCCGGAAGAGAGATCTTGAACTTTGAACGCGGTTGTTGTTGTTCCGTTACGTTAGGTTTCCTCGATGTCACTAATACCTAAACTAGCAGCTAACTTTTTGTCCTGGCGCATGGGTCAGTCAGATTGAAGTCTACTATTTCGTTGTTGTTTATATACAGTACGTATATAAGTTTGTTCCACCCTGCACGTTAGGCTGGTCTTAAGTACGTGCGCACGAGGAAATAAGCACGCATCCATGTAGTTGATTTGGTTATTGGTTATTGCCAAACGTACAGGGAATACTATCATTCTCCATGATTTGGCATTGACCTGTAGTTTTCTTTCCGTGACTTAGGCCACGCTTCGAAAGTTTGGTCTCCCTACTACGCGCGAAGAAAGCACGAGTAAACCACCACACGCAATCTCCATTAGCGCACAGGAAAATACTACGCTAACCGCCAGCAGTTCACCCCCGCACGTTTGACGCGAATATCAATGGCGCCGACGACGAATATCCCTACTAGTAGCAGTTGGATCCTCAACCTTAAAGTACCCACCACAGTAAGTCTGCGCTGGATTTGAGCCATGACAAATTGGAAGTGCTCGTGGCACTGGGTGACGTCATTTCTCATTTCAATCCTAACAAAAACAAGATCACTTCTTTCTCTTGAGAAGCACAGCTAGCTCACGTACAACAAGGTCACAAGGGAAGCTAGGGCGCCGGCATCCTCCCACCTGACAATCAACAAAACATTATCAATCATTTCCCCCCGTGCAAACCCTCTCGGCTTTGTTATCAGTATATTCGTTCCTACTACTTCCTACCCATTATTATTGGGAGAATGAAGCGTCTCGTATCAGCATAAAACCACCCAAAATTCTCCCAAAGGGGCGTTCCTGCATTGTGCATTGTGATTAGAGAGAGTCGGCGCAGGCGGTGGCCGGATATGGACCGACGGCACAGCCGCACGGTCCCCAACCGTGCATGCCTGGACGTCCTGCGCTGCGTGGCGCGTCTGGCGTGGCGGATCGGAGGTCCGGCCAGCTAAAGCGAGGGGGCACCGCGCTGCCCGGGCCCCGGCTCCCGCCGCGGCGTCGCTTCCGTGTCGCACATGTGCACGAGGGCGCCGGCAGATCAGCTGGCGATTTAATAAACAACGAAAGGATCGGAGTCGCTGCCACTGGGGTCAAAGTCCGGAATGGTTCTTTGTTTTCTCTGCCAAGAATCCTGATGGTTTGGCTGGCCAGCTCTGTCTGTGATCGATCTGACTCCCAGCACGCACCAGTACGCCTACTAGTACATGCATTCCGGTCGGTCCTTCAAGTTCTCGTGTGCTGACGCGCAATGCAAATCACATCACACAGGTTGGCGGCATCTCGTGGCTGTGGCTCGATCATATCGCTCGGTGGGTGCCGCGCGCGAAACAAACAGATGGAATCTGGACGTGGCGCGTGGGTCAGATCGCATGGATGCCTTTGTTTATCTCCGCCCCCTTGTTTAATTCATTCATCAGTGAGCGAAAGAAATTAAGTACAAAAACGAGATCAGGCCAGCGTTTTTAATATAATAATAATGATAATGAAATCTGGCTCAGGCGCGGAGGAGATACGATCGGCACAATGCACTATCAGCTCTCGTGATCCATCTGGCAGTGCGATACGACAGGGTCGATCGACCGGCAGGATCCAGATGCCACCGGCAGACAGAGCCTCAGGCTGTCTGATCAGCCGGGCATCCAAAATCATTGCACAGTGTGTTCATTTGTGGCTCGATCTGCACCAGGGGAACCGACCTGCGTGCGTTGATACTAGGAGTGCTACTGTACCTACGAGTGAGTAGCTAGCTAGCACAGTTATTCCGAGCGTCAAACGGTTAGGAGTTAGGAACGGAAGCATGATCCAAATCCGGCGGACATTACTACTAGCCAGTGGTAGTACAGTACGTCTGGACCACCGATACAAGAACAAGCAACTCCAGACAAATGGACGACCTCGCTTGCCAACAGACTTGCTGGATTGTTCATCGTTTGCCCGGGCCCCTACGTGTAGATTGTCCGAAAGCGGCTAATAGCTCACGTTCACCTCGCGTCCTTGCTGTTGCCGGGGATATCATGGGTGGGCTGGCTTGACATGGAAACAGATTCAAACGGCAGGATGGAGCAGACACTTGTGACTCAGATTTTGGCGAGGAATAGCAATTTCTTCACGGGCCGATTTGATGTGCTAGCCGCGGAAATTAGATATCGCCAGTACAGAAAACAAAGCGCAGCAATTTTCAGTCGTCCTGCTTGATTGGCATACTACGAAAGGCATGAGTTGATGGGCAGGCATCCATGATGGCACTGGATTGGATTCCTCGCGTGAACGCATGTGACAGCCGATCAAGGAGGGGAGGACCGGAGGATGGAGGAGAGGCAACGCAACACGCCTCGGCAACTGGAATCGATCACTGAACTGATCGAAACTACATGCAGAGTCTGAACTCTGAAGAGGAGCACGGAAAGTGATTTGTCACCACTCACCACCCTGGCTAAGCAGCAGTGTTGTTGTTTCATTATAAGCAGAGGAGTACAGCAGCATTAGGAACTCATTCATGTCATTATGAGCAGAGTACAGCAGCATTTAGAACCACTCCAGCCGCGATTTGCGGCACCAAATTGAATAAACTTGCTCTCCTTATCATCTTTACTCAACGGCAAATACTCCCTCCATAGCGGTAGTGAAGTGGCTTTAATATGGTTTCGTTTTTCGGCTCTACTATTATATGCAAGCCGTAGATTCGAATGCAACTAGAAGCTAGCCCTCGTGGTCCGGCAGTCTATCTCCGGTCCGTGGAAAAAGAGAGCGACTCCTCAATACGGATGAACGGGACGTGTGTTGTGTACGGTGGAACAAGTAAAGACGCCAATTGATACTACCACCCGAGGCTCTGCTGGCTGGCTGGGTGTCTGTGTCTGGCTACGATACGAGATTGTCTGACCTGACCTGGCTGTGCTAAGTACTGTACTACTGCTTCTAATTAAGCTCATTTTCCCTGTAACAATAATGCCACTGATCTGTTCACTTGGCGAAAACATTCCTTGCATTTTCCTGTGGCATGATTGGCGGTAGTACGTACGATTGACAGAAAGCTCTTCCTTTTTCCCGGTCCATGCATGATCGTCGCCAAATAATTCCACACGAGCCGTGTTCGTGTAAGCCTTCTCTTCTCCCCTGATGACCCCTGTGTCCCGGAAAGTCTTGACTGATGATGGCCCGGACTCCTGATGACGGCGCCACCGGCACCAGCTACTCTAGCGTTTACCAACTTGCTTGCGTGCTAAGACTCTCGCAGGACGGGACCGGACCGGACTCCCATGGGTGATGAATCTAATCTGTCAATGTGAATCGCGTTTCACGGCGCCCGGCTGGCCCGTGCGGCGTTCCTCTTCCTGGAAGGCACGCGGACGCACGCGGAGCGCGTCGTTTGGGGCGCGTGTCCCCCGCAGATCTCCGTGCGCGGCATGGGTCCGCGTCCTCCGCGCGGCGTGGGGCGCTGGCTGGCACGCCCACACGGCGGCGGGCGGCGGAAGCAAGCGGGGCCCAGGCGGCAGCCGGCAGACCGCAGACCGACGCCAGACGGGAGGCGGAGAATATTTTGAACCGCGTCGTCGTTGGCTCCGTACCGTACTGGATGATTCCACCTCGACCCCGATGCCCTCGTCGCTGGGGCTGTGACTGGGAGAGCTGGGTGCGTCGGTGGACAGGCCAGGCAGGGCCTATGCTACTAGATGCCGTCCATTTTCGCATCCAGATCTGGCGGGGGCCACGGCAAGGGGCATGATGAATGAATGTGTATGGTCACGTCACGTTCTTCTTCTGTTTATATCCGTGTGGGTCACTTCCTGCTACTGCTAGCTGGGTCCCCGGTGTGTGTGGGGGACTGCACGCCGGAGCACCGAGCACCAACGAACGTCGGTGCACGCCACCTGGAAAACGAGTTTTAACCCGACGCCAAACGGATCACACAACTCACAACTAGGATAGGATAAGCATGCATCCAGAAGAGCGTGGCAATGCCTACACGCCTACGATTTGGATGTGTCCGTGCGTGTCCCGTGGGGCAGGGCTCGTCGGGTCGCCCGCCCCCGGCCGTCTCCGGACGAGGCACAGTTACTGTAGTGATGTCTAGATCACGACGAGTCGACGGCGGCGGCGACGACGACGACGACGACAGATCAGCGCGCGGCCTTTAGCCGTTAGGCCAAGAATTTTTGTCACCGATACATCGTCGATCCCGTGTCACGACACGTCTCTTTCTCGCAGCCTTTTGCCTTGATCTCCTGTTCTTGTTTGAGTAAACGAAGCACGACACGACTCAGGAGCCTCCTCTGAGGTCTTCCTAAACAATGCAAGTACTACTACTCTTGGTTGGAGAATTAATTGGTGTATACGTGTACCCGTGTACGTACGCTAATGCTATGAATCGGTAACGTGTGAATTGTACCGGGGCCTGCAGGGGGTCGTCAGTCAACTTGCGTCGCCACATATTTTCTTCGCCTTGCTGTCCCGGTTAGTTTCGGCCTAACGCGGCCTAATTATATTGGAGCAGACACAATTTAGACTTCATTCAAGTCTCTTCAACACTTATACGCGCCTAATTCATTCCATCTATCGGCTATCGCTGCGTTGTGTGTTCGTGTTCGTTAAGCAGTCTAGTCAGAGTTGCCCCTGACATCCAACGAAAGGCATCGATCAAGTCAAATTGTGCACCGAACCAACCGCCCGCTTTGTGATTCAGCAAAGCAGAGACACGTGTTTGACACATTTCATCCAAGTCAACAACGCCACCTACTGTTGTTTCAACTTCAAACCTAGCAATGACAAATATTGTTTGGCGACACTTGACCCCCGCTTCGTTCAATATCATAGCAACATCTAGACGACACAAGCTATACGTACCACCATATATATGCTCATGATGACACGTCGTAAAACTCTTGATGATTAATTGGTGGATTTAATTTGAAAGGAATTTGGAATTTAGAGTGGAGGAGAGAAGCCGCCATGAATTATATATATCCATCCATGCATGCACTGATGCAATCAACAAGTAAGCAAGCACATTCGTAACGGAACTGATCCCATTATCCACCTGTAGTCCAGTGGCTGCCAAACGCGTTCGTCTCTGGCTATGGTAACCTCGCCTGACGACGGCAGAATGCATGCACGCCACATCAGCGGCGGATTAATCAAAGGTTACACACCGAGAAGCGATGACCAAACAACAAGTCCCTGCTCCTCCAAAATGGTCAGCTGGTCCAGTGTCGTACTTGAAGGACGACGGCCAAACTTTAGGCAGCTGCTAGCTTCCGGCAATAAGCGGCCAATCGAAGTGCCAAATGTGATGACGTACAGTACGCCAGAACATCGTCAGCTGGCATATTACTAGTAGTTCATTCTACAGCGACCATGCTTTGCGCCTTGTTCGGTACCACTATCGTCAGCTAATATTGTAAGGAAAGCCGGCATATTACTAGTAGTTCATTCACCAGGGTTGGTTGGTGAACGACGCGAGTCGAAAAAGCTGCCACCCGATGCATGGCCTGGTTTATGATACATAGGTCGGTTGGATCTTGTTCCCCAATTGACTCGCAGCCGTCGCCATCATCGTCGTCTCCTCCATCTAGGGCTGATCGTTTATATTTATATTTATTTATTTATATAAATATATATGTGCATCGGGCTGAAATCAGCACGTACGGCCGGATGGCGGCGACCCGTTTATATCCGTCCCTAAATATATATATATATATATAAAATATATTTATATAAATAATTTCGTTCTTGCTGAAATCAGCACGTACGGCCGGATGCTTATGGCTGCTGTCTGATCGATCGGATGGTGCAACGGAGCATGCAGAGGCTTCCATGTCTCGTCAAAGGCAGATTGCAACGCGCAACGATCATTCGGCGCGAGGAATCGAGTTTGTTGCGGCTTTGCTTTCAGGTCGGATACACGGCCCTGTCTGTCTGTCGTCTACCTTGTCTTACATGGCTCCTCGCATTGGCCTTCTTTTCCCCCAGCTATGCGCCTGTGCTACATTCCAATTCCGTAGCTTGCGACGATTGCCACAAATTAACAGCGAGCTATGCTAGCTAGTGTGGATAGAGTTTAGACGTGGAAAAATGCATCCGAACAATTATTATACAAACACCGCGTGATATCGGCAGATCACAGATGAATTTCGTCCCTACGAAGCCTGGACCGTGTTGTACGGCGGCCCTAGCTAGCTGCTAAACTCTTGTTTGCCGGCTGGACAAACGGCCATGATGATACAGCGAAACCAAGCCAAAACGGATTTGGAATTTTACCATTTCGTACACATCGTCGACACATCACCAAACTCCGGACACTCTGTATATCAGTGGGGAATAAAAGCCCCCTCGCCGTGCGTCACCACCACCCACCAGGTTTTAGCTATGAACGTTTGGTGAAGCGTTCGAGGTGTGGCTGGTTCTGGTTGTTTCAGTTTGGCAGAAATTCGCCAGGAAAAAATGTCTTATTTGAGAGACATTTTGGCCTGGCGGTCGATCTCTTGCTTTCAGATGGCTGACAGTTCAACAAACCATCTGAGATTCCTACATCATGCCATGCTGCTGCCGAACTGGAAGAAAGATGACCGACAGATCATGAACTGTGGTTGAATTTAATTCAGTTTGGTGGCAGCTGGGGCACAGATAACCCTAAAAAAACAGCATTTTTCTTCACTTTTATTAGGGGCCGATGATAGATATCAGTCAGCATCGATCAGTATGACATGAAAATCGTGGCCATATTCTCTTATTGAATAGACTAGCACAAATTTGTTGTTTTTAAATGTTCCGGGATGATATTTCTCTAGAAAAAAATGGGACCCAAATAAATAGCATTGCAAGGCAATTATTAGATATAAACACAAAGCTGCATATTGGAGCTGCTGGTGGGTGGACTATCAGAATGATGTTGCTACAGTGTTCTGAAAATATGTCAAAAAAAAATTTCTTTATAAAAAGATGGGAGCTATACAATGCGCCAACAAAGAGAATCAATAACAGGACATTTTGCATGCGTCTAAAATCATCTTTTTCATGAGGGCACTGAATTTTCAGTACTACTTGAGATGCCTTAGCTATCTCAAAAACAGAAGAAAATGTCCTTTTTATCAAATTATATAAATGCTTAATTAAATAAAAAAAGTTATAAGAACCGTCCTGTGTGTGAACCGACAGCAGAGGCCGGAGAGAATATCTTTCATATGTGAATTTATTTTTGTAGCAAAGGATTATATGTTGCAAGAACAATTGATTGTCAAATTATACTCCGAAGAGACTTTTCTGAATACTAATACGCCTTATATAATAATAAATAGATGGAGTATCATATAAAGGCATTTTCATCAATAAGCATAAATGTTTGTAGTTGAGGAACATGTGGACTAGAGAATATTTTATTAGCGTGCAAAAAGGTTTGATATTGGTCATTACTAGAATCAGGAAGCACGCGAAGAAAATGGAAGGTCATACACAATGGCCTTTGCATGCAATTGAATAAGCATCGGTGATCGATTGAGGCTATCAATACGTGTAAGATTTGTGGTATAGTGGACCTGGGATGCGTCAAGCAATCAATTTTATTTTGAATTGGAATAATACATAAAGCAATATCTTCTGAAAAAAAAGGAAGCACTTCAAATATTTGTTTCAATCAATGATTTGGTTACCTTGTCCCTTCAAAAAGAAAAGGATATATGTTTTTAATTTTTTTCAACATTCTGCAACTAAAAGCAATATCTTGCTGCAGGACGCAATCAAACACTCTGTATAGCTACTACATGGACAAAGAAAATAAGCAAAGAAGAGCAGGTGTGGTCTTCATTATTTGTCAGTGTCTTGATAAAGTGGTAAGAGGTTGAACTGAACGAGAAAAGATTATCCTTCATAAACCTAAAATCTTGTAACTTTGATGTTGTACATGCCTTGTTACATCACTAAGTGTGTTATACTACAATTGAAGGTTCTAGTGAAGCATCACATTTGGATTACACTACCACCCCCTACTACAAAAGTGTGATAGGGATTCTGAAAAGTCATGGTAACCCCACGCTATAACTTTGATTTTTTTTTATGTTCCTCCTACATATATATTTGATTCTTCCATGTTGAAGTCATATCTTTCATTATTTGTAAAAGAGTCAAAATGTTTCTGAAAATAACCGAGCATTTTGTGCACATTCCTAAAAACGGAGAACATTGAATTTCTATACTGAGTACAAAGATTTTCGTCAACTAAAAATGGGGAAAGGCCATTCAATTACATTGAGGATCAAAATAAGTTTTAATGTAAATACTTGTACTAATAATAATTCAACAAGCATAAAATAGCGTTTGCTACGTTCATTAAGAAGTACTCCTCAATTTTGTCCCAGTTGATAGCGACGTATTTTTGTTCCCACTAAAAAAGGCTGAGATGGATTATCTAGATGTTATTTTCAAAATTTTGGCATGGAAGGAAAACTCTCGGCGAGTGAAGCGATCTATCCATTTCAAAATGGTAGAGGCCAACAAAGTGATGGCAATGGGCTGCATACATGCTTACATATACATGGCCAAAGGGGATAAGCAAAACCTGGCACACACTTACTACCATTTGTCACGCCCGGATAAGGCTCTCTTTGGTAAGGCTTAAAGCATTCTGACCTTCCTCTACAACGGTATTACTATTCACATAAACTCTCTTTCTTTCTCCCCATCAAATCAAATGAATTACCAGAGCCGGTGAAGCTAGTTTTTTCCTTTTTTTTTTTTTACTTCACTGGGTTTCAGCTTGTCATAACATCGCAGTAATATATAATTAATTATGCTAAAACTATGTATGGTCCTTTTTCGCACAAAAAGGGAAGAGTACAATAAAAAAAAAATCTATACTCTGAAAACTACTAGCTTTCGTATACAGCTTAGAGTTCCTGTAAGGTAACATGCCCATCACATGAAGAACTTCTCACCAGCCTGCCCGGATGAATGAAAATCTGAAATCTGGGGTTGGACCAAAAGACTCGACAAGGACAGCATCGCCCCCACTTCGCTTTCAAGAGATCCATTGTTTTCACTGCCTGGGTTGGCCACACGCTTCCATGTGTCGGTCTGATCGATCCGTGAGCTGTGACTGGCTCCTCCCCTATCCTCGCGAGGACCAGAGGTTTTTGTCTCATGAGGCCAGCCCAGATGGCCAGACGGTCCCCCCGCCCGCCCCGACCGCATCCGATCGGGCGCCTTTGCTTCCTCCGCTCCTTTCGCATCGCCACGCTCCTCCGGCTCCCTGGCTCTTCTCTCCCTCCTCCACCCACCGCTGCCGTCCGTCCGTCTCACGCCCTTGTCTTCTCATACGCAGGCGCACAAATTTGGTTTCTCTTTCACATCGCCCCGTGCTCTCGGGTACCGTGAGTTCATCCAAGGCCGAGACACCGGAAAGAGATGCGGCGTCGTTCTCGTGCCGCAGCCACGACGAGGCAGCCAACCACCAGCGGCGGTACGGGGCGTAAATGAGGTCCAAGGCGGCAGCGAGTTTACCAGCCGTCGCACGCACTTGCGGCGAGTCAGAGACGCTTAACGCCATTAAAGAAACGGGAGTGGGCAACCTGTGAGATGCCGAGAATGACCGACCGTCAGGAGCCACGACGACGACCCACGAGATGGATGGTGGTGGCGGCCAGCTGCCACTGCCACTGCCCAGTGCCTAGTGGGAGAAGAACAGGGTTCTTCGCTCCCATGTGGGGCAGGGCCAGGAAGAAACGGAGGCAACGAGAGAGATGCTGTGAAGCATCCAGTACTACTGCTAGTCCTACACGGGTGTCGTAGGAGGCACGGTGGTTGGTGAGCACGAGCACAAATCTAGAACGATTTCAATTCAATTCAATGGGGATGCGTGTGAATGAACCAAAAAAATTAGCAGAAGTAAACTAGCAGCAGTACAGTGCCGCATCGATCGCCGCCAGCCAGGCAAAGAGATCCTCTGGGACGCATGCATCAGGCATTGCGCATATGGCGGGCGATATGGATGATAACCACTCGCAGACGGAAACTAGAGCTGTCCTGCAAGCGTGATCGGCTGGTTATCAAATGTTTGTTGCGGTAACTATCTGGAGCCCCATTCAGCTCAAAAAATTATCGGAGCCCCAGCCGAAAGCTCGGAGTTGGTAACCGGGAGAACGAAGCCCTTTTTAATCTGCCATGACATCCTTCCTTTGAGTCGTGGTTGGATCGTTTATAAACAATGGTTTTTTTTTTTTCTTTCGCGATCATACCCTAGTGCACGTAGTTTATAAACAAACAATGGTTGTGATAAGAAGACGATAGTGGGTATGCTAGTAGTAGTAGCTCTATGCTCCATGATGATGATGCCATGTCATGCAGCTCACTCGCTCACTTTCTTTCAGCTCCGTCGCTTTTCCGTTATCTAGCTCGCGCAACCACCCGTCGCCTCCTCAACTCAGAGCGTTAATTAATAAAACGCACGCTGTGCCAACGGCCACCTGCAATGTGGCGCACAATAACTAGAACACTCTTGTCCTTTTTTTTCTTCAGCCCCTCGGTCCCGGTTAGAGGCACGAGGATATACTATTTGCTTTATAAAAAAAAAAGAAGAAGATATACTGTTTGCCAGTCGAGCATTAGCAAAAAGGCCTGTGCATTTGTTGCAATGATGTTTTGTCGTCAATGATGCACAGGCAACCTATATGCGTCAGTGTCCAATACTGCTGCTCATCATTGTAGTTAGCACTGAGATGGTGTTTGTTTGCGCTCGTGCTGTGATGGTCTGGGTGCAACCGTATAACAATAGGGTGGAGTAGTAGCAAAATATACTCCCTCCATCTCATAAAATTTTTATGTAATCCTAACGCTTAAATTTTGTCTCAAAAAGTATGTAATCTTAAGACATCTTTTATAAACATTCTAAATAGAATAATATTTAATTATATTTTATGTGGCTAATATTACTTCACCATAGATGAACATTCTAGATGAATTTATTTCTTTTAAGTTTTTTAAAGAGAAGAGGATAGGAGGGGTATAATTATAATTTCACACTTTTAATATTTTCATCTTAAAAAGTAAGATTTCTATGCTTTGTGCGATGGAGGAAGTACTAATCTAGCGTGTGGAGTCGTGTGGAACGAATTCCTTGACAGCAATGTCCAATTCATGGGCACGGTACGGTGCTTAATTCTTGTCGCAATAATAGTAGAATAGGGGATCATCAGATAATGCTGGGACTGATGATTCCTCGCGTCGCGTCGCCATCGGATTAAGCCCGTGGAACAAAATTATCCGCTGGACCGTACCGGACCGGCGTCGTACTGCCCGATTCATGGCGCGACTGGCCCTGCCCACCTTCCGCTTCCGCCGTTCCCATGGCGAACCTGCGCGAGCGAGCGAGCGAGCTAGGTAGTACGTACGAGTACGTATCAATCAAGGTGTGTACAGTAGACAGCCATTGCTGCCTCGACCGATCCGATCGAGCACCCAATCAATGTGGTGGCATGGCATGGCGCCGGGGAGAAAGAAAGTCTTGCTCTTGCCTTTGCGCTCCCGTTGGCTCTCATCATCATGGTCATGTGAAAAGCGCAGGGCCGCCCGTTGGCTCTCCCTCCATCCCTCCGTCAATCCAGGCTTGACAGCCGGGCGCCGGTTCTTTCCGCGGTGTGGTTTGAATCGGCTTGGCGTCTTGGCGACTGGCGAGGAGAAGGAAGGGGAGAGGAGCATCACGACACGTCACTGGGAATGGAACCGACAGGAACAGAGAAAATCTCAGCCCTTTCCGTAACAAACTTCCGCCCCTTTTGCGCGTCTCGCTGGAGCTACAGCTCAGGTTTTTTTTTTTATCTCCTTTTATAACAGCCGATGTTGCTATAAATCATCATCCGATTTGGTGGAAAGCGACGACGTCCTTTTTCACCACCAGGCAAAAACGGTTGGCCTTTGCGTTTGAACTCAAGCGCTCTGTGCCGCCGCGGGAGGCCCCGTGACCGTGAACGCGGCGACGTATGCCCAGCGCCAGATCCTGGCGCGTTCCTCGCCTCGCAACGGCTACGACGCCTCGGGAGCGTCTCTCACCGAGGCAGCAGCAGCAGGCAGCTAGCGGATCGAGCGGGGTGAGCGGTGGCTCGGCAGGGCGAAAGCCAGAAACGGACCGGAGGGCCTCCTGACGAAATGGCTTTTGCGCCTTTGCCAGACAGGAAGGATAGGATCACAGACACTTCGCTGTGAATTCGCAGCGCCGCTCCGATGCCATCTTTCCGTTTTGATCCCGACGTCGCTGTCGTCGTGGTGTGTCGTTGCCTTGCCGCGAGTACAGCCACCGTCAGGGGCGTGAATTGAATGCCCCCACCACACAGGTGGCCGCGTCCGGAGCGCCAGAGCCAGACCACGGACTCTCGCCCCCATTTTTCACCCCTCCAAAAGAAACCTAAGCCTTGTTTAGATGGTGAGAGGAGAGAGATTGAAAAATCTTCAGAAGACTTCATTTTTATTTGGTAAATATTGTCTAATTGTGGCCCAACCAGGTTCAAAAAGATTCGTCTCGTGATTTACAACCAAACTATGCAATTAGTTATTTTTTATTTATATTTAATGCTCTTTACATGCGGCAAATTATTTGTGAGAGGAGAGAGATTGAAAAGTCCCAGAAGATTTCGTTTGTATGTGGTAAAATTATTCAATCAATCGGCCCAACCAGCCAAAAGATTCGTCTCGTGATTTACAACTAAACCGTGCAATTAGTTTTTTTTTTATTTATATTTAACGCCCTTTATATGCGGGTATAAATTGATGTGATGGAGAAAGTAGAAAAACTTATAAGTTGCAGGTGCATCTAAACAAGGCTCTGGCGGGCATGGAGGGTGGCTTGCGAGACCATGCATAGCAAGCATGCCGAGGGCGGTCCGCGGACGGATGGGCTCTCCGACGCCGAGACGGCAGTGCCGCCCATCCCCGCATTCATGCCGCTTCTCATTGATTAGGTCCACAGCTATTGCAGGAGAGGAGCGAGCCAGGAGGAGAGAGGAGAGGGGATGCATGGGTCTTTGGGAGGATCGGAGGCCCACCAGAATTCGCGTACCCACAGCCAGGCAGCGCCGTCGCTTTCTCTCCGTTCTGGCATTTTCATCTGGTCTTGCGACCATGATTACGATGGAAGATCCTCTTTCCTGCCAGGGACGCTCGCGATTATAGAACGTCGGTGGAGCTGCTTAGCAACACTACCGTGCGGATTGCAGTGGAGATGGCGCAGGCACAAGAGTGCTAAAAGCACATGCCATTGACACTTGCCCGTAAAAAAATTTCAGAAATGTAAATTCTACTTACTGCATGCAATCAGTCGAGAACTCTATCGGTCCCACCACACTCCCAATGTATTTGTCCTTTCATGCTGCATGAGCTGAAAAAAAGCACCGTCCCCTTTCTACTGGCTACTAGACATTTCCGAGTTTAAATATGACGACGAGAGAACAGAGAGGCAATAGCTCAGATGAAACGATGTCTAAACCGTGTTGAAGTTAACAGCAACAAAAGCTCAAGAGAAACGGCATGTCTCGTGTCTTTGGCACAGTATATACAATGAGGAGGCTCCACAGGAAGATTCCTACCAAGTGAGCTAGCACCACTAAAGCCAACGCATTCAAAAATCAAAAGGCATGCAGCGGCACTAAGTTTGGTAACGAATGGCCTGCACTTTACGTGTTTCTCCAGCGTGGCTTCACACTGAAAATCCTGGGCACGTCAAGTTGATCTAACACAAGTCAATTGGTCAAAATAAAGTCGGTCAAGTTAGACCACCTGCAATAGTTTAGCTTACAAATTACATGTTAGTGCAATACTACGGCTACATGAACAGGAGATAATTAGCCGGTTTATACGTTATTGAAATAGTATTTTTCTCTCATAAAAAAATCTATCATTTCAGCTTATAAGTCGTATTGAACATATTAGCAGATTCACATACCGTCTTTGCCATTCTAGGCATGCAACGGTTTGTACAAGTAACCACTAATCAGTAACACTAAACACACAAGCCACAATTCTTAGCTAGGCATTAAATCATTAATCCATGTATCTTTCGTTTTTCCTACTACAAAGCCAGCTTTCGTCATAAGCTTAAGAATGCAGTATGCCTCTTTCGTCAGGCATCAGCCAGCTTCCATTGCTTTAGCTAACCCATCCTCACCGACTCCGCTAATCACCGTGGCTCTGGGCCCCACCCTACTATAGAACCAAAGATTTGGCTGCGACCGTACGTGACGTGGGCCCACCCGAGGAAACGGGGCAAGGACAGTAGATTAGTCTTGTTAAACAGCCGCGCTCTTCCCATTTTCATCTGCTTGCTTTGCTTAAACCAGCTCCGCCCTTTGCTTTGCAGTGAGGGTATATTTCTTTGCTATATATATTCAACTCTCCTGCTCCACTCTCCAAGCCCACCCAGAGCTCTGTAGAAGAGGAGAGAGGGGAGGGAGGAAGGACGAACCGGAGCCACTCAGCCGCCACCTCAACCCCATCGGCAGCTTGCGTCTCACCGCTCCTGCTGCCGCCCGCCCGTTGCTCTCTCGCCATTGAAGCCCTCGCCGCCTCCGCCCGCTTGCCTGCCCTGCCCTCCTGCCGGCTGCCTTCCGGGTACGCGACGCCTTGCCTGTCAGCCTGTGCCGCCGTCGTCGGTTCTTGCTCCGTTCTTGCCGCGCTTCCATCTGGTTCCGTCCGATGCGTTCTTTCTGTCAGGAGACGCTTGATCCGTTCTTGGTGTTTCGGGTTCTTTTGCTCTGGTTGCACCATTTGCTTGATTTGGCGTTCTTTCGCTTCCTTTCGGCAGCAGATTTACCCCTTTTTTCCTCCCTTGTTTCTTGCTTGATTTGTTGCCTTCTTTTTCGGTAGATTCAGGTTCGCATCTTTACTGCGCGTTGTTGCTCCTTTTTAACCGACTTGCTCCCATTCATGCCCTCCATGCTTCGTCTCACGAAGATTTCCGCGTCTATTTTGTCTGCCCCTGTGTGCCATCCGGGCATCTTGTTTGTTTGCTTTAATGAGCTGCGAAAGCTAGCGGATCCTGACGTCTCCTTTGTCTCCATTGCAGATGAGAAGCGGCGCAACCTGGGCGGTGGAAGCGTGGTCGGCCTGAGCCTTCGTCGGGGTTAAGCACCGAGAAGGATCCTGGAGATTAAGCGCATGGGTTCCTTGGAGGCCCGGTACAGGCCGGCCGGGGCAGCGTAAGATCTCCTTCCCTCTCGAGTCTCGATCTACCTTCCCCTACCTCACCCCGCCTGCTGCTCACGCTTTTGAGCTGGTTACGCTTGGTGTGGAGCTGTGGATAGCGTGCTAATCCAGCTTCACTCTCAGATGCGCCATTTGCTTTACCATGTGCGCTCATGTGCTGCGTGCTACTTGCATCTAAGCTGGTATTGATGCCTGTTTCTGTGGTGAGGTGGTGACCATTCTCCGTTCTTATCATGTAATCTTGCAGCAGGGAGAGTGTCGCGGTACTAAGTGCCATGTACCCTGTACAAGATGCCGTCCCTTCCCTTCTGGTCGCTGTTTCGTCACCATGCTCCGCCCCTCCTCCATAACTTCCCCTGATTTTGTAGGTGGTGCTGGTAGTGGTGGTTATGCCTTTATTGCATCTTCCACCGGTCCGTCCGTTCTTCCTCCCATTTTGCCATCTCCAGCTAGAGAAACCAGCAAGAACTTTGCCCCTTCTCCCCACAGATTGATATGTGTGGCTGCTGGTGGGTCGCTGTCCATGCGTTTCAAACGTGTAAATCTGCCCGTCCTCATTCTCGTCGGTTTGCATGGTTCTCCTGGTCGAAAGTTACTCTTTTGTGGCGATTTCGATCCCATATTTGGGCTACTAACAAGCAACAAAGATTTGTATTGAGCTGGGCAATTTCTTCTGCTGTAAATTGTGCAGCCTGGCGTCGGTGGCCATCCATGTGCTCGCGCTGCTGTTTTGATCCCAAAGACCACCTTGTGGCAGCAACCCTATTTAAATCCCTGCACTGCAAGCATTAGGTTCATGTGCAGTGTCTGGCATGGCATGGCACGAGCAGGTCAGCTACTGCTGCTGTCTGGTGCCTCCTCTGGGCCTCGACCGTTGAATTGCCGTCCTTGGCGTGTAGGTGTAGAAAATGTTAGGTTTAGTGTGTGTGCCCTACTGATGATTTCGGCTATCTTGGTCGGGTCCATATATTTTTGGACCAAATTTTCTTCATGATGTTTACCCTAGTACTGGGAAGAAAGGGTTTTCTTCTTCTCTATGGCTGTGATTAATCATCCGTGCAGCTTTTTTGTTGCGTGTTTCACGGTATCAAAGAACATGGAGGGTTAGGTACCAGGCATCTTCGTGTATGCTCTGCTTTCCCAAAAGATGTGACTAATAAAGTAGAGCTCTCGACATTAACAGAGTCCACTAATTTCTTTTGGCTCCTTTTTAATTCTCAGTGCTGGGTGTGGGTTTTTTCCTTTAGCCTTTTTTCTTCTATAGCTAAACAACTTTTGTTTGATTGAGCACTTTACTCTTATGCATAAGTGATACTGCAATTTTTTCCTCTCAAAAAGATGCGCTTTGAATACTTTTAGTATTACAAGGCAGTACTGTCCACAGATGCCGCCACATGTCAGTGGATTCATCTCCTCCCAAGCAAGAATATTAAATAAATAAGATCGATGCAATCTTCTAGGAAAGTTAAACACCAGCACCAGTACTATTTAGTTTTACCTTTCTAGAACTAAGATTTACAAAGTAAAAAGCTGTGACCAGGTTTTGTTACCTGACTAGTGTTATCATTTCAATAATATAGTTGTAATTATTTTGGCATGGACCTGCTGAATAATCTGTATTGCTAACTTGTAGCTTGGTAAAACACTGTAATCACATGAGCTGGAAATTGCACTTGTTTCTTCAGCAATTTACCATTTTTCATCTGATGTAATTCTTTAATCTATCCACAAACAGTTGTAACATGAATCAAATATGTTCTTTTTGATATATATTTTTTTGTGATGATTAGGATTACTAATTGTTGTTAAATACACACATTGAAGAGCTTGCCAGCCCTGACAATGTTTGTCTTTCTATCTTTTCAGTGAGGACACAGCTAAGAGAAGGACCCAGAAAAGCAAAAGTTTTAAAGAGGTTGAAAAATTTGATGTTTTTGTGCTGGAGAAAAGCTCTGGTTGCAAATTCCGATCGTTGCAACTTTTGCTCTTCGCTATCATGTCTGCTGCATTTCTAACACTCCTATACACACCATCTGTGTATGAACATCAGTTGCAGTCAAGCTCTCGGTGAGTATACCCCACAATATCCAGTAATGCAGTAGAGGATGATGATACCTCCCCATTAGTTCATGGGGTGGTGTTTCGTGATTGAGCTGTGAACTTTTTTATATAACAACACAATGTCTATTTATGTGGTGCTTATGCTGTCTATGGATCTTTTGCAGACTTGTTAATGGGTGGATATGGGATAAGAGAAGTTCTGATCCCCGATATGTATCTTCTGCCAGCATTCAATGGGAGGATGTATATAAAAGTATCCAAAATCTGAATGTTGGTGAACAAAAGCTCAGTATTGGACTCTTGAATTTTAATAGAACTGAGTTTGGTGCTTGGACACATATGCTTCCAGAAAGTGATTTTTCAATCATAAGGCTAGAGCATGCCAATGAAAGCATTACCTGGCAGACACTGTATCCAGAATGGATAGATGAGGAGGAAGAAACAGAGATACCATCTTGTCCTTCGCTTCCAGATCCAAGTTTTCCAAGAGCAACACACTTTGATGTTGTTGCTGTTAAGCTTCCCTGTTCTCGTGTGGCGGGTTGGTCAAGAGATGTTGCAAGGCTGCATTTGCAGTTATCAGCAGCAAAATTAGCAGCAGCCACAACAAGAGGCAATAGTGGAACCCATGTGCTGTTTGTGACTGATTGCTTCCCAATTCCAAATCTCTTCTCTTGCAAGGACCTAGTGAAACGTCAAGGCAATGCTTGGCTGTACAAACCTGATGTGAAGGCTCTAAAGGACAAGCTCAGGCTGCCTGTTGGTTCCTGTGAGCTTGCTGTTCCTCTCAATGCAAAAGGTAAGTCGACCATTGTATCAAGTTTGTAATAGCTTCCCATAAGAAGTTGCTCATTATTTCCCTAGTGTACCCTAATGCACATATCCAAAAAAAAACTAGTAACTCTATAGACTATATGCATGCATGATGCATGAACTTTTCCACACTATATATGGATACAAGTCTAGCTTGCTTAACTTGTTGGAAAAAGAATCTCAAAATATACGTATCCGATGTCGGGTTTTCTCCTGAGCCCTGAATCATGGACAATTTCCTTTTTCTGCAGCACGACTCTACACGGTAGACAGACGCAGAGAAGCATATGCTACAATACTGCATTCAGCAAGTGAATATGTTTGTGGTGCCATCACAGCAGCTCAAAGCATTCGTCAAGCAGGATCAACAAGAGACCTTGTTATTCTTGTTGATGACACCATAAGTGACCACCACCGCAAGGGGCTGGAATCTGCGGGGTGGAAGGTCAGAATAATAGAGAGGATCCGGAATCCCAAAGCTGAGCGTGATGCCTACAATGAATGGAACTACAGCAAATTCCGGCTATGGCAGCTTACAGATTATGACAAGGTTATTTTTATTGATGCTGATCTCCTCATCCTGAGGAACATCGATTTCTTGTTTGCAATGCCAGAAATCACTGCAACTGGGAACAATGCAACACTCTTCAACTCCGGTGTGATGGTCATTGAGCCTTCAAACTGCACATTCCAGTTACTGATGGAGCACATCAATGAGATAACATCATACAATGGTGGTGACCAAGGGTACCTGAATGAGATATTCACATGGTGGCATCGGATTCCAAAACACATGAATTTCTTGAAGCATTTCTGGGAGGGTGATGAAGAGGAAGTGAAGGCCAAGAAGACTCGGTTGTTTGGAGCTAACCCACCAATCCTTTATGTCCTTCACTACTTGGGCAGGAAGCCATGGTTGTGCTTCCGGGACTATGATTGCAACTGGAATGTTGAAATCCTGCGGGAGTTTGCGAGTGATGTTGCACATGCTCGCTGGTGGAAGGTGCACAACAAGATGCCGAAGAAGCTTCAGAGCTATTGCCTTCTGAGGTCAAGGTTAAAGGCTGGGTTGGAGTGGGAGCGGCGGCAGGCTGAGAAAGCAAACTTCACTGATGGGCATTGGAAACGGAACATAACTGATCCGAGGCTGAAAATTTGCTTTGAGAAGTTCTGCTTCTGGGAGAGCATGCTATGGCATTGGGGTGAGAACAAGACAAACTCGACGCAGAACAGCGCAGTGCCGGCAACACCAGCTGCGAGCCTGTCGAGCTCATGAGATTTGTAGATAGCTTTGTTGAGAGTAGTATACCAGATACAAAACTTCTGAAGCTCCATACATACATAGCAACAAGCTCTGTAAAGGTTAGCTATGTAGGCCTTTCCCCGAATGACTATACTTTTGTTCGCCGTCACACCTGCAGCGCCCTCCCGCTGCTTTCTGATGGTTAACAATTCTTTTGGTTTTTGCCAATAATTTTTCAGTATAGGCTGTTTTTTCCTCTGGCTTGAGTCCTGTCCTGTCCTGGTATGTTTGCTTCAAATCCCATTGGGTGGCTATTGCTTTGCTGCAGTACGCCTGGTTTGATGTATGGTGGTTGAACAGTTCCAGTGATAAATCTGGAGTGATGCAACATGAGATTGCTGACCAGCGAACACTCATCTTGATATGAATATGATGGCGTCATTTTTTATGCCGTAGTGAAGTTGGATTAGCTTGATTGCTGGGGACCAAAGCCCAAAGGATACTGTTGAGTGCCGTTTGAGATAAAACCACGCTTTTGAGCTTTTTGCATGCATCATTTCGGTGTTTCTGGTCGTGCCACCTAACCATGGACGCCATGCAAGCATTCAAATGCCGTGCCGTGCCTCCCTGCATCGTCCTGATACAGAGCAAGCATCATTGCGTCCATCGATTGGTTCGGTTCGGTGCACTGCTGTTGCGCCAAAGAACGAGATGCATCATTTGCCCGGATCCAATGATCTCGTCATGTTCAGTTCCTTGGAGATGCAGTGTTTTGCAGCTCATCAGCTTTGCTCGCTTTTCCAACAGCAACACACCTAAAAAGCACTGGGATAGGCTGTACGAGTTCCCCTCGCTCCGGCGGTGCCGTCGCTTCACCGAGACACTGCACAAGTACTCCTGATTGGAGTCCTCCTTTCCCTTGTCGCTCACGATTGTAGTAGTTGGATGGTTGCGTTGCAAGTGACTGGGATTAGGTTTTTCTCCTCATCATTTGCCATTAGTTAGGAAATCCGAGAGACACGTCCAGATCTGACGCGCGGTTTAGGAGTAGTACAGGTATACTACTACTACTACTACATACAATACACAGAAAAGACACACTGTTCACTGCATCTCTAACCACTAGTATAGCCATTTCCCACGCGCGTCGGCGTCGGCGTCGCGTTGCGAGCTCGCTCCTCTTTTTTATGCCGCCCAGCCTGTGTGCTATGAGTCGTCGACTCGTCGTCGTCGTCCAAGGCACTCCGTCGTGGTCCGTACCGTGGTGTACTACAATATTTGTTTGAGGGACGCGTTCGAGGCTCGTACGTACACGCGGCGGCGGTGGGAGCCCCAGTCTCGGTGTCTCTGCCTCGGCCAGCACGAGCGGGACGCGGCAATCGAACGCCATCGTCCTGGCGTCAGATACGCATGCAACGGCAAGGCGGGCATGGCATGGCATGGATGGACCGACCACTGCAGTCGGTGCCATAGGGTTAGGTAGGGTCAGCCGGTCAGATCAGAACTGTGGCCGAGACCACCGCGCAAAGGCCGGCGCCGCGACACGCGTCGCCCTGCGTCGGACGTTTGTCGCGCTGCCAGCTTTTGAGCTTTTGACCGGGCAAAGCGAGAGAGAGGCCAGCCAGCCAGGGGACAAATTGGCGAAAGAACAGCCGAACGGAGGGTCGAGGCGACGCTGCGGCGGCGGTGTGGTGGGCCACTGCGCGTACGACGGTTGTACGAGTGCCAGTTCACTCTCGACTCACCTGCTCCGGCTTGCTCCGGCACTGCCACGGCAACGAGGAAGGCGTGGGGCTTTCGGCCATTCGTCATCATCACATGGACACGTCGTGCTCAGCAGGGAGGCGAGGAGGATGATTGGTTGGCCTCTCGCCGTCACGCACGCGGCTGCGGCGCCGCGCCGTGTTGCCGGTGCGGCAACAGCGACTAGTCCGGGTCCGATTGCGGCGGCATGCGCCATGACCCAGGGTTTGCGGTTGCGGCCGTGCTCGGAAGTCTCGGAACGCGGCGTGGGCCTGATGGCCTGCGCAGATTGCGGTTGT
This sequence comes from Chrysopogon serrulatus, assembly GCA_015844335.1. NCBI lineage: Eukaryota > Viridiplantae > Streptophyta > Magnoliopsida > Poales > Poaceae > Chrysopogon > Chrysopogon serrulatus. The sequence continues at coordinate 152,587 of JADLZL010003914.1, forward strand.
TGACGCAGACGTGAGTGGGCCGAGACGGCGTGGGCCCGATGGCCTGTTGCTAGGGCCCAACCGCTACGCAAAGCCCAAACTGGCGAGCCTTGGATTCCCTGCGCCGCGGACCCGTAAACGCCATCAATGCAGCCCAAGTTGGACACAATCATAACTTTTCAGGAAGGTTCGTCCGCGCATTGAATCCACGTCTGAATTGTCCTGGCCCAGCCCACTCGAGGCAATCCCTTTTTGTTTTGCTATTCTAGCGGGCCGAGGCTTTGTAGTGTGAGGTGAGGGAGAAATTAAGGTGCGAATTTGATTTTTAGTTCAAATCTCTTTGTTTGTTTTGTCGAGATTAGCCGTAACTAGCAGCAACTGTGTCTGCAGACAACACTAGTAGGACCAGAAGATGCAGGTTGTTGTATTCTGATGAGAGACCCGTCACCCAGTGGCCTAGATCGAGCATGTTATTTTGGAGACGAATGCATCATTGCCTCATAGTTGCCTCCCGTCTCAAGGTCTCACCGGAACTGATCAAGGTGCTATTGATTTCATTGTCTACCAGATTAGTAGGGATTTGTATTGTTTCAATCTTTAATATAAATTGGAATTGTAACGAGGTAGTTGGTTATTTTTAGCTAGATATAGTGAGCTTAAACTTCTGATCATTCAAATGCGTAGATGAGCATCACAGACTCCTTAATTATAATCTGCCTACATGCGAAGTCTAATCATGCATATGTTTGGATGAGACTATAAAATCTAGATTGTGGATCAAAATAATCTTTAATGTTTTTAGATTCTATGCCTGGTTATAGAATCCTAGAATTCTAAGGGCGTCTCTAACTAGATTCAGATAGCTAGTGTAGATGAAATCTCATTGATCAAATGAAAGAGATGGCAACGCGCTAGCGACTCGCTCCTAGCTAGGCTCTCACGTTCTTCGAAAAGCCCTCTCTCACAGCGCGCCAAGTGGAGTACTGTGACATCCATTTCTTTTACTATTTCTAAGCTGGCAATTTCTGAATCACCATTGCAGACGCTCTAAAGTATTTAGATGAAATTCTACTGTTTTAAGATTTTTTAATCTGAATTCTCAAAATCCCTATGGATCCAAAGGCTATCCGCATATATTCATAGTCGGGGTATTCGGTTAGTTACATAAGCTGGCTGATAAGACAAGCCATCTAATTTACTATGAGAAAAAAATACTGTTAGCGAGTAAAACATTACTACAGCACAGTTTAGGTCGCCACAATCTATTGGGTTGTTCTTTGATTCTTTGCTACAAGTTTACAACGCTATGACTTCTCATGCTTACGATTCACCTGTTAATCCATGCTAATCTATCTCTAATACTTAAAAGGCAAAATTTCTTGCGATAAAATCTTTCGTCTGACTAAGAGATCGACTCGGTTACCGTTTTTATACCTAATAATAAAGAGGCAAAACTTTTAGCCTATTTTTTCATAAAATCTTTTATCCAACTAAGAAATCGACTCGGATACTGTTTCTATTTTTCTTAATCAGCTTTTATGCGGCTCCTTCATCTTTCCTTTTTTTCTCTTTTTTCCTGGACGTAACATGTTCGTGCGTCAGGACTCGGGGTAGAAAGGTGCCGCCCTTCACTCCGTGATGTACGTGACTTTTTCATGTCTTTTATTTGTTTTTATTTTTATTTTCTAATTATGTAACTACTCTTTTACATGTCTTTTGAACGTTGATCTTTATTTCTATTATTACTAAGTTGTTGGTATTAATTACAAATAAATTATTATCATAACATGAATCAGTTGATGAACTAAAAAACCAAACCGTATAATAAATATTTCTTCAAGCTATCTTCATATGAAGTTGTCTGTATAAACAACGTAGATGCCAGTGCAAATCAAGTTATTAGCCGCATAAACAGTGTAACTCTCGGTGTGATTGATATATGGAAATCAAGACACGATGATAACTCACTCCTTCCTAACTTTTAAAATTCTATTTATTTTATAGATCCTTAAAACAGGTGATTGAACCTGATATCTAACTCTAATAAAAAAATAAGGGAAATGCTACTTTATGGGCGTGCATGCGTGAGCGCTTTGGCGTGTGCACCTGTTGCTGCCGTCTGATCTAATCCAAGCGCTAGCCTACTGCCCGCACGCACTCACCAGCGCCCGCCTTCCAACCACGTCCGCAATCCCCGTCTTCAACCTCTCTCCCCGACGCGCACGTTCTCTCTCCGAGACCGGCAACGGTGACCGACGAGCACCTCCCCGGCGAACGTCAAGCACCTCCCCGGCAACCGTCGAGTGCCTCCCGGCGACACTCTCCCCGCGCTCAAGCACCACTTCCCCATGTCCGCGCACCGCCTCCCCACGCCCGGCCATGGCGGATCTGGCGTCGGCGGCCAGATCCGGATCCGGCGGCGGCGGCCACAGATCTGCGCCAGGTAGGCATCCTCCTCCTCTCTCCTCTCTCCCCTCTTCTTCCTCCTCCTCCGATGGCAAGCTAGGGTTCCGGCGAGCCCCCCCTTCTTCTCCAACTCCGGTGGGGTATAGATTGCCCGGCCGGCCGGGGGAGGTAGGGAAGACAAAGCGGCGGGATGCAAAAGGGCGGTTTAGGGTAGGCCGGGCGTCGGGGCGGCGGGGCCAGTCTAGGGCGGGGAGCTCGCCGGAGGCGTCGCGGAATTGGAGAAGAAGGCGGGGGGGGGGGGGGGGAAAAAGGGCCGCCGCCGGGGGGGTTCGCCGGAGCTCCGGCGAACCCCGTGCCGGGCGGCGAGATGGTGGCGGCGGGGGGGCACTGGCGGCGGAGTGTGCACGCTGAAACTGTAACGCGTGCGCACGCACGCGTTAGCAGCGTCCAAAAAAATAAATAGATATCTAACGTTGTCATCCTTGATGTTTATTAATGGGCTGTTCATTTGTTTGCTATAACAGTCATTCACATATCAAGGGCATGTTTGGATAGGGTGGGATAGGAATTGGGATAGGATTATTTCACCCTCCCTAAAAGATATTATTTAATTCTAACCGTTCATCTATTTCTCTTTCCCTATCCCATTCCTTATCCCCCTCTATCCAAACAGCCCCCAAAAGTGATAATTTCTTTTCTCCCGTAACAACGCACGAGTAAGTTTGCTAGTACTATACCTAAAGGCATGACGAAGAAATTGTTAATCACACATTCTGTAGTGTTTTGGCACAGAACTGTGGCAACAGGTGTAACTGTCCAGTTCATCAAAAAAAAAAAAAAAATCAGGTAACTAGTTGGCGAACCTTCCGCATCCTTCCATCCCGTTCCGCAGGCACACATCTTGCCGCGCCCGCTCGAAGAAATGCTTCTCCGCCACCGCCACCACCACCGTCTCTTGTCGCGCCCGCCCCGCCGCTTCCCTCTCGCCGCCCTGCGTTGTGTCGCCATGTCCTCCTCCGCTTCCCCCTCTTCCTCCACCTCCACCTCCGCGGCCGCCGAGTACCACTGCCGCAGCAAGCACAGTCCCACCGCCGGGTACGCGCGCGGTCCGGGCCGCCTCGACTGGGCCAACCAGCCCAACCCCTTCCTCCGCTTCTCCCCCGCCCCGCAACTGCCGCTCCCCAACCCGCCTCCGGTCGCCCCGTCCCCTACCCTTCCCTCTTCCACTCCCCGCCCCCGCCGCCGCAGCCGCTCACCGTCGACTCCCTCTCCGCGCTGCTCTTCCACTCCCTCGCGCTCTCCGCCTGGAAGTCCGCGGGCCTCTCAACCTGGTCGCTCCGCGTCAACCCCAGCAGCGGCAACCTGCACCCCACCGAGGCCCACCTGCTCTTCCCGCATCCGCGGGAGGCCGGCCGCCTCGCCGTCGCCCACTACGCGCCCCGCGATCACCTCCTCGAGGTCCGTGCTACCGCACCCGTAGGGGATCGTTCCTCGATTCTGCCTGCGCCGGGGGTGGCGGTCCTGGCGCTATCGTCAATCTTCTGGCGTGAGGCGTGGAAATACGGGGAGCGGGCGCTGCGGTACTGCAATCACGACGTGGGACACGCGCTCGCGGCGGTGGCGGTGGCCGCGGCCACGCTGGGTTGGGAAGCGCGTTTGCTAGACGGGCTGTCAGACGAGGACCTCGGGAGGCTCGTCGGGGTGGAGAAAGGGAGCCCGGCTGCTGCTCCGGATAGGCTACCTGACAAAGTGGTCAAGGGTAAGGCGCCGTGGGTGGAGCGGCAGCATCCAGATTGCGCTGTTCTTCTATTCCCAGCTGGGTCTGAGCCTGAGGTCGACTATGGCAGAATGAGTGAGGCGCTGAAGGGGTTTGATGGGCTGGAGTGGGTGGGGAAGGCAAATGCACTTAGCAAAGATCATGTGGTGTGGGATGTGATATACAGAACAGCAGAGCAAGTGAAGAAGCATGGCCCTGCACCTGGAGAACGGTTCTTTGCGATGCCATGGCAGAAGAGTCCAGCCTTGTCCAAAGGGCTGTATAAGGAGTTAACAGTGCAGGAGGTGGTGCGGCGGAGAAGAAGCGCCGTGGACATGGATGGCGTGCATGTGATGGGACGGGATACGTTTTATCAGATGCTGATGCACTGCCTCCCATCAGGGGACGTTCGGTCAGGCGAGCAGCAAGGGCGGCAGAGTGCTCTGCCATTCAGTGTATTACCATGGGAGGCAGAGGTGCATGCCGTACTATTTGTGCATCGTATCTCAGGGCTGCCAAGGGGGATGTATTTCCTGGTGAGGAATGAGAAGCACTTTGATGCGTTGCAGCACGCCATGAGGCAGGACTTTGAGTGGGTTCAGCCGGAAGGATGCCCTGATGGCCTCCCACTCTACAGGCTGATGAAAGGGGATTGCCAGAAGTTTGCGATGCAGGTCTCATGCTTTCAGGTATATGTAGATGCCAAATGGGGTTGTTTTGGCTGTTCATTTATAAATTATACTCCCTCCGTCCCTAAATAACTGTCGCTTCACTTCCCGAGAAACAAATGCCGGCAATTTTAATAAATAATAATATATCATCGATTAGTATCATAATTAGTATCATCGGAAAGATCTTTAGATCTAGTTTTTTAATAAAATTATTTTGAGATATAAATATTGTACGTATTTTTTATAAATCAAGTCAAACTTGTGGCACGCATCCCACGGCGACACTTATTTAGGGACGGAGGGAGTACTTAGCATTTGCTATGCACTTATATATACGATATGTCTAGATACATAGTTAAAGTAATGTATGTAGAAAAGCTAAAAAAAATCTTATAATTTGGAATGGAGGTAGTATTTGATTTGCCTTATTATTTATGCTGCTGTTTTCTGTGCTCAGATTTGCGCACTCCACCATTAGTTATGTTGTTTATCCTGCTATATTAACCATTTGCAACTAATTTTAATATTCCTTTTTTAATTTCCCAATTGATCGTGAAACTTATGCTAGTACATGCAGATATTGTAGTATTTATTACCCTCTTTTGTTTTTTAATACAGGAAATTGCCTCACATGGATGTTTTAGCCTTGGGATGATTGCTAGATTCGAGCCTGTGTTGCATGAGAAAGGTGAATGGATGTATCCTCGCTTGTTCTGGGAGACTGGCATTCTTGGTCAAGTGCTTTACCTTGAGGCCCATGCTGTTGGAATATCTGCCACAGGAATTGGATGCTACTTTGATGATGCTGGTAAGTTGAGCTGCCATTTTAATAGCTTAATCATAGCTTTGTACTTTGTTGATTAAACATGGACATGTAGGTAGTTTTTAATCAGCAATGGTCCTCTGGTAACATACATTAGCTGATACAGGTACATGGAATGTCTACAAATGGTTAAGAACATAATATTTTTTTGAACACCAATACACTCCAGTCAATTTGCTCTAAAAAATCTTCCATGCTGTTCACAGCATAGAGGAACAAATCTGAGTTTTAATGTTGACCTTTGCAGTTTATGAACATTAAAGATCTGATGATTCATGAGTAGGGTGCTCAGCATTTTGTTTTTTGTTCATCAAACAAGCAGTATCATTTCACTGAAGCAAGAGTAAAAAATCAATACCAACCCCACCCCTTCCAATATTAATGGCATATTGGTAAAATGAGGAAAATTTGTGCTATAGAGGGCCTATGTTAAATACTAAGCACATACTTTGCTGAAATAAGGCAAATATTGTTTATGAGAGTTATCTAATCAGTCCGCCATCTTCGATAGTCTTCAAGAATATTTTAAGTGTAGTCCATTACTTGACTCCAGTACTCTTTTCTGTAATATATAAAATTGCTTTAGAATGATATATTGTTCATATTGTTCTGTAGCAGCTGTTGTGCTATTCACTAACCCACTTGGAAAACAGAATGATTAGAATACTGTTGATTTTTGTCATTTGTTTGGGTTCTTTTATTCAAGTCCTTTTAGGAGAAATAACTTTTGTTTTATTATATGTAAGATCCCCAATGTTAATGTTTAGAGATTGTCCTTGGGGTAAAGCCTAGTTCATTTAAAAGTTACACCAGTTATCTCAAGATTCTGAAACCACCATATGCACGTACCAACGAAGCACAAAACGGATTAAATACTGATCTCATTAGAGTATTTCATGCCTCAATTAAGCATGTTACTACTATTTTTTACAGAATCAAAGTATAGGTAGCTTGTGAAGTATCATAATGATTGCTCTTGATTTCCTGATTGGATTGACTTTGTGACGCTAGGTTTATATTTTGAAATCACGTAAGTAATATTGTTCACCCAATGAATGGACCTCACTTCACTTCCCCAAATCATTGTCTGAAGTCCGCCTTCTTCAGGTGGTGCAATAAGTTGTGCCTCACAACTGAATGTTGTCAATTGTTCCCCTGTAAAATTTGAACATGAAAAATGAATATATCTAATGAATAGAAGAAGGGTGTATCATGATGGGCATAGCTCTGATGACTGATTCGTGACCTATTCTGGCTCTAGGTATTGTATAATTGCCATAGATATGCATTTTAGTCCTAATAGTCCAGTAGTTGATATGGTTTTAGAACCGTTGCAAATCAAATTTAGTTTCAAAAACACATTTTTGTGATCAATGTTGAACCATGATGGGATATCCGTGCTGCAGACAATGTTGCTTGATTCAGAGTTTGTTAGTAGGATAGGTGATATAGATTGATCCAGATAACTGATGGATTAAGAACAGACTTCTTTTTGGTTTCTTCCATTTGTTCACAAGACTTTTATATGGGGCCAGTCTTCTTGAAACCAAATAAACAACTTCTAAACTCAGGAGAGCAACTCAACTTTTCAGCTAAAAACAAAAATCCATTATTGACTATTTGGCTCATTGTTATCTCTAATTTCCATGAAAAACTGAACTGGTTCTAGCTGTTTGTTTAAAAGCATCTAATGTTGTAGTTTGATAGTTGATAGTGTGAGACCTAGAAACGAGATAGTGCTCTACTTGTTAGTTCAGTTCTCTTATTGGCACACTTGACATAGTTAACATAAGTTTCATGGGGTTAAAGGGTGTTTGTTAGATTCTGAAGGATAGCCTTTTGTATCATGTTTGAATCAAGCAAGAATAATGAATTACTCTTGCCATTGCCATAACCCAAAAGTTCCCTTGCATACATTGTCTATCTCCTTATAAGTTATACCTTTAATCCTCTTCAAGCGATGCTATCTGGTTTTCCATAGACTGATGTGAATTAACACTCACAACAGATACAGATAATGAACTAATTATCATGTCCAGTCACTGTCAAATGTCCTGAAACAAAATTGGTTTACATGCCCATGTGCACCCAACTCGCTTGTCTCACCACTAGGTGTCATCAATTTTCTACAATATTATGTCATTTACACCTATTTGTCAGAAATTTGGTGAAAGACAAATATATTTTAATGCTTGAGCATATCACTAAGGTATAATCATGTTTTTCCTAATAGTTCTGCTATCCAGCTTAAGAACTCATGACATCATATCGACTGCTCCATTGACCAATTCTTTCATTTAATATTTTGTATACATGCAAAATATTTAGTTTTTGTTCATGAAAAACATGGGTTAGCATTAGATACATCTTCGCAGCACATTGTCAATTTTCATGCCTAAGTTGATTGTCCCTCTTGTCACCTTGAAGCACAAGGTCACTCCTGATTTATGATGTTGTTTTTCTTAATTGATTATCATGGATCATAATGTCTGAAACGTGAATTCTTATTGACCTGATGCAGTAGTAGTCTCCATATTTCCAGTCAGTTCAGAGTGTTGGCAATAGTTTAACGGTCTATTGTGACAGCTTCTAATTTTCTAGAATTTTTGTGCAGTTCACGAGGCACTTGGCTTGAAAGGTTTGGAGTTTCAAAGTTTGTACCATTTTACAGTGGGCGCTCCTGTGCTTGACAAGAGGATAATGAGTCTTCCAGCTTATCCTGGTCCTGGAATTGATGCATGATTTTTGCCTTGGGAGTATTTTCTGTCGACAGATCAGCAAGAGAACTGAGGAACCTGACTATTTTGTTTTATGTATAGTAGCATGCATGTAGTGGTTTAGCCAGGATGATCTAATGTTGCACCAGCGTATTGCTGCTTATTTTAGTCTTCAACCAGGTATATAGCTTTGCATTCCCCCACATTTATTAGAACTAAGGTGTAAAAAAGGTACAATTCCTTAATTTAGGCGGTAGGCTCAATATGAGATGTCACTCGTTAAGTTGATATTAAATTTACCAAGGTACACAATATTGTTATAGTTTTTTGGTAGTTTTAATAAATCTAAATTTATTTCTGAGTATGTGGAAGTGTTGATTGGTGATTGTGTTTACCTGAGTTCCCTAAGGACTCTGAGCATCTTTTACTCGTTAACAAGGGCGTTGATCCTAAAGAAGATGGTGACGGCAAAAACCTGGATTTGTTCGTTTGTTCAACTGCAATCTTGTTCATAGCCTCTCTCTTTTTTTTAGGAAGCCTGGTATAGGTTATTGTCGTAGCCATTTTGCCTTGGATGGCCTGTTTGGTTCCCTCCTTGCCATAGCCATTTGGTCAGCCTATCGAAATGTGTTGGTTGTTGTCCTAGCCATTTTGTTGGGGTTAGGCCACTTGTGCCTGTTTGATTGCCTCCTTGCCATAGCCGCTTGGAGCAAGTAGGCATCTGATTTAAGTAGTCTTGACCAGAGTCAAGGACATGTTTGGATGCAACCCTGGAATAGTTGCAGGACATTTCACCTGCCTATGAGCTGCCTGTTATTTGTTGAGTAGAAAATTGCCTGGTCTGGCAGGCTAGGATTGTTTGGTTGAGATACTGAAAGCATGCCTGTGTAAAGAAAAGCGGCAGGTAGCCGAGCAAAAACTACAGGGTTTCAAACTTTCAACCAAACTCCCAGAATGAAGTAGAATAACTGGTTTTAAACTAGAGGTGTGAAGTAGACCACCATTGTATATCCACTGTACGACTACGAGTCATGACGCATGAATGCATGCGTCCGTAAGTGGGTGGGCGCCGATCCACGGCACGGCGATGGAGGGCGCAGTGAAAAGAAGCAGCTGCAAAGGCAGGCAGTGATGGACCGCCACTACCGGCGAGGCGCCGAGGCGATCAATGTTGTTTGCCAGGACCTGCTAATTGCGGAAACCGCACGCCGAGCCTATCTGCCTGTCGTCTTCGTGGCGTGCCACTGACACAGACCCACAGTGCCACACCCACCACTTCACTTCGCCATTTCGTCCAAGCCACTCTTGACTTCTCTTGAGGGATGAGGCCACAGACACTTGACATGTCCATGTCCATGGCGATCGTTATCGCGGCAGGTTTATTCATCTCCGTATGTATTAGTAGTAACTGCAATATAATGCTCAAAGCTCAACGTCAGGGGCTCCGATCCGTGTCAATTGTTCGACACGATTGTTCACAGTACATGCATTCTCTACGGTTATTGCACGACAATCGTAATAAACACTACTACACTTTGGGTATCCACTCGTGCCCCTGTATGAAGTTTGCGACGCTGTACGCATCGACGTGGTCCTTGGGCACCTGGCTGCTCCACGCCACCCTCCGGCTGCCGGCGCCGGGTCCGGCGCTGTCGTACTCGCCGTAGTAGAGCGTCTTGAGCGCGAAGTCCCCGTTCCACGGCATCCACCCCTGCGGCTGCACGATCTCGGCGAGCGTGCACCCGAGGTACACCGTCCGGGAGTACTCCTTCCAGGGCCGGCCCAGGTACACGTGGTGGACGCCGGGGTTCTGGCGGTACAGCGCCAGGTACTCGTCGCTGCCGTTGACGGCGCAGCGGCTGAGCACGATCCCCGTGGGCTGCGCCGGGTCGGTGCGGCCCTGCGCCGTGACGGCGTCGTTCTCGCCCTTCTCCGGCCGCAGCTGGCGGGGCAGGACGACGAGGGCCGTGTCGTGGAGCACCGCGGCGGAGTTGCCGAAGACGAAGTCGACGGTGCCCGCGACGCGGCAGCGGGTGTACAAGTGGCGCATGGCGTGCGCGTACAGCGTGTCCTGGTGGCCCAGCAGCTCCACGCCGTCCAGCACCGTGCGGTCCCCCGTGGAGCGGAACGCCACGGCCTGGTGCGCGTCGGGGCCCGCCGTGTTGGCGATCGTCAGGTCGCGCGCCATGAACCCGTCCGCGAGCACACCTGCATTGCATGCATGCACCAGGACATGGACAGGAGATGCTACGTGTCAGTGTTAGTTGGCACACGACAAAGCTGCAGACGGCGGTGGATCGGGCGCGGGCGCACTTTCTTCTCGGTGGATACGTGAACCCTGTAGGCGAACCACGACACACGGCGCCCACTGCTTTTCGTTTGTGGGGCCGACCAGTGCACGGGAAAGTTGAGTGTCTGCGCAGCCTAGGACTAGGGCGGCAGGCTCGTGACGGTACGCCGCATTGTCGCTTCCCGGCACGGACCACATGCAATGCTGGGCCACAGACAGTGTTTGAGCTTGCTACTGTTGGAAAGTGAATCCGTTTGGATTTGCCTGTAGTAATGATTGGCTATCACTATCAGAAAATGAATTTGTGGGTAGAAATTTATTGCCAACAGTTATCAAATCATAATCTACTCACACTGTAACAAATATATTAGGTAGATTTTTTTTTTGATAAGGGAATACATTAGGTAGATAAATTGCTTGACATAAACACTAGAGGCGCTGCTTCTCCGTTTCGAGGGATAAAAGTGTTGTCCCAGCTGCCTAGTCAAAATAAAACCACTTGCAGTGTGCGCCGTGGCCTAAATAAAGACTAAAGCAACTTCACCAACTAGAATTTCTGGAAGCAACTTTTATGTTTATCTCTCTAGTCAAATTTGGGGGGGAAAAACGACGACCACGAAGTATTTGGACAACTTCAGTCTGGCGAGCGCGCTGAAACTTACGTACAATTGTCGAATTATGTGAAATGCTAACCAACTAATCCTTCACAAAAGCAATCGTACGTTCACTTGGTCATGTGACATATGCCGGACGGCAACGTACAAAGCAAATCGAACGTAGGGCTGCCGCGTCACACCATCTAATCCACGGAAATCGTTTTCGGTGCGGACAAACGGCTACCGTAATGCTCGGGTCACGAGATGGCTTTGATTCCATGCAAGCACACACCATCATTTTAGTGTAGAAGTGTAGACGTACGTTTCGTAGCAAAAAAAGGAAAGGGTCGAAATACGCGTATTTATACGCACCTACGGTGGCGGTGTTGAAGGTGGACACGCCGGGCGTATCGGCGTTGAGGTCGCCAGTGATCACCGTCTTCCCCATGCCATCGCCGACGAGAACCACGTTCGTCTTCTCCCACGGCACGCTCACCGTCTCCCTGTACACCCCTTCCTTCACGTGCACCACGAACGCGCCGTCGCCGTAGTCCGGCGCGGCCGCCACCGCCTCCCCCACCGTCCTGTAGTCGCACCCGGCGCCGCACACCGTCGCGTTCGCCGGCAGGCCCTTGGGCACGCCGAGCGCGTCCACGTCGGCCTCCGAGGTCGCGACAGCGGGCGGCCAGTACCCGTCGCGCTCCGTCTGCGGCTGGCGCCAAAGGGACGTCTCGTCGCCGTAGCGCTGCCGCGCGGCGAGCATGGAGATGTAGTTGCTGTTCACGGTGATGGTGGCGTCGAGGTAGGCCATGGCGTCGGAGATGGTCCTGGAGAAGTTGACGTACTTGTACGCGGACCAGCAGTCGTAGAGGTGGAGCAGCGCGGTGGACGCCGAGAGCAGCGACGGCGACGGGGACGGCGAGAGGCGGTGGGAGGAGAGCGCGAGGAACGTGAGGCAGTTGGTGGCGGCGTTGGAGAGGTTCACGTTGGAGGAGGACGCCAGGACGGACTTGGCCGTGGTGACGGCGGGCGGGAGGCGCGCGCGGAGCGCGGAGAGTGTCGCGGCGAGGAGGTCCGAGGTGGAGGCATCGGAGGCGGCGCCGGAGAGCGTGGAGACGCAGGCTGGCTGGAAGCGCGTGGCGTTGCAGGCTAGACGGACCCCTAGTGGCGCCGAATCAGAGGACGCCGACGCCGGGGCCGGGGCCGGGGATGGGGACGCCGGCGGAGTGCGGTGGTAGTGGTGGCGGGAGAGAGTGACGGGGAGATGGAAGAGGACGAGGACGAGGAGTGGAAGAAGTCGAATTGCAGGAGGCATTGGTGATGGTTGGACAGCTTTGTGTGGGGCGCGCGACTGTGACTGTGATGAGCAGAGTCGCTACTGACTGCTCGGCGGACGGGTTGCCCCCGCGGCACCTGAACGTGGGTACGGCCGGGGCAGACGCTGCCGGCGCGAGGGGGACGACGTCGCGACCGCGCAGTAAGGGGCGCGCCTGGTCCCGCGTGGAGGAGCAGCTCCGCCCGACGGCGACGGGAGGCTCCGCGAGCTGTCGCTGGGCCGCGTCCGAGTGGGGACGACTGCCTGCGCCTAGTCGCGCGGAGAGGGGCGACTTCGCGATCTCGCCGGGCCGCTCGACGCCATGGGGGACGAATGGTGGTGGAGAGAGATGGGAGCGGGAGGAAGGAGATGACTGCCGATGCGGTGGGGGAACACATATAAGAGGGAGAGAAGAGGAATAAGTGAAGAAAAAAAAAAAGGATAATAAAACAAGGGAAAAAAAAAAAATGAAAAAGAATGGGTGTGATGGGTATTTCGCTCTTTTCATAACAGTAAAATCGATTTGGCTTTATTGGTTAATTTGTTTCCTGAAACTAAAGAAAAAACTACTTCACTAGTTAAGTTAATTAAACTGTACCAAATACGGATGGATAGTCATGGAGATGGCTCGGTTGGAGAAGGGAAGGGTTCAATGGCTCGTTCCTGATGATTTTCATTGTTTTTCTTGATTTCATTGGATAACATAAGACATGGGTCTAGGGACTAGAGATGTGTAGAATTAACTGAAACCGAGAAACTAAACCGATAGAACCGAACCAAAATAATTGGTTCATCATTCGGTTCTAGATCACGAGGAACCGAAATAGCCAAAGAAATTTAGGTTTCTAATCTTAGAGAACCAAATTAACTAAAAGAACCAAAAAAATACTTCACTTCCTTGTATTGTGTAAGACTATGTTTGACTTATGTGTGATATATCTCATTAAATTGCTATATATTTGTGTTATTACCTTATCAATCATTATTAGCTAAAATAGAGATAGTGTGTTGGCTAAGTTTGCTTTAAAAGTATTTTATTTTTTTGTTATATTATCCTCTACTAAAAATTTTAGTTATTTCGATTAAAATCATAACAGAACCGAAATGCTTGGTTCCTTTTTTTTTTTTCAAAACTAGTCAGTTCCTATTTTATAGAAACCGAATTTCATCAATACCCAAGGAACTGAACCGAGGATATGGGAATGATCAATCCTACATGGGACCATGATCAATGCAACATGGCCTTCTAACAGTCTGTTTGGATCAACTGCTAAAAACAATTAAGAATTTGTCTAGATCCTTAGATGGGGTCTTTGGTTTCTAGCTGCGCGTTGCAACGTCTCCCTTGCTGGTTCGGCATGCAAAGTGTAGCAGTCACACTTTTTTCTTGTGCAAAACCACTCTGTAGATGTGGCAGCTATTTTTGACGCCGTAAAGTGTGGCGATGCCACAACGCGCATGGCAAGTTCCGGCTGGGAACTACTGGGTCTGGACACAGTGGGGTAGCGCGTGCTGGGCCCATCATGTTCTATTAATATATTACTTACCATCTAAAACAATAAAATATTAACTTGTTCTTCTAGCTAACACAACTGGGACACGTGGGAAATAGTGAGCTGAATGGACCTAAAACAGGGCCTATCTCCATCCGTTTAGGTTAGTTGGGATTTCTATGAGCTTTGGCTCATAATCCCTATAACTCGAAATTTGGCAAACAAAATTTGTCAATTGTTGGACCTAAACTATAATTTAATTTAAATTTGGTATAAGTTAATTTTCTACCATTGACTAAGTTTATATAAAAATATCAACATCTATATTATTAAATTAATTTAATTATATTTCTAAAGACATGATTTTTGATTATCCCTTGTTCCCAAACTATAATTTATTTATTTGAATTTGCATATGTTAATGTATTTAGAAAATCATCTTGGCTAAAAATAGAAAAATAACCTAATGTGTAGCTAATTATATTTAAAAAATCTATGCCTACATTGTGGTATAGACAAAATCTATGATTTAAATTGCTGCTTCAATAATTTTGGAGACAAGGTATTTCGGGGTGAACATTTAGGCTATGTTCTAAATCCTTTTTAAGGATACGATATGCACTGGCGGAGCCTTGTAGAAATGGGGCATTGGCCCCCCTTGCCTCTGACAAAACATTAGTGAAAGGAAGAGAAATATGCATGTAAAAATATAGAATGACATGACAAGTGAACTGCTATAGCACTACAGTAAATGTTTTGTCACTATTATCCAACGTAGACTAACTAGGCTCAAAAAGATTTGTCTCCTATATAACTAAAACTGCACAGTTAGTTATTTTTTATTTACATTTAATGGGACTGCCACTATCATTATCATACAGTAACACCTGCACAATTAGCCTCTCCTTAATTCTGGTGCACCCTTCGCCACTGACCATATGCATCTCCTTGTTGTCCCAGCTGCCTAGTCAAAAGACTGAAAAAGCCACTTGTGGTGTGCATCATGGCCTAAATCTATATCTAGTATTAAAAAGACAAAATTTTCTATTAAGTTGTTGGTTTTAGTTAGGAAAAAATATTTTTATGGTATGGAATTATTAGTTGATGGCCTAACTAATTAAATTGTAAACTCAAATCTTGAACGGGTTAAACTGCAAACTCAAATATTTTATAGAAGCGACTTTTATGTTTATCTAGGTCAATCACATTTGAGAAAAACGAAGGACCACAAAGCATTAGGACAACTTCAATCCGCTTAGCTTGAAACTTGCGTACAATTGTCGAATTGTGTGAATGCTAGCCAACTAATCCTTCACAAAACGATCGTACGTTCACTTGGTCATGTGCCATATGCCGGACGGCAACGTTCAAAGCAAATCAAATGTAGGGCTGCGTCACAGCATCTAATCCACGGAAATCGTTTTCGGTGCAGACAAACAGCTACCGTAATGCTCGGGTCACGAGATCGCTTTGATTCCATGCAAGCACACACGTAGGACGCCGAAGAGTACGCTCGATCATTAGTGTAGTAGACGTACGTTTCGTAGCCAAAAAAAAAAAAAAAAAAGAGGAAAGAGGCGAAATACGCGTATTTATACGCACCTACGGTGGCGGTGTTGAAGGTGGACACGCCGGACGTGTCGGCGTTGAGATCGCCAGTGATCACCGTCTTCCCCACGCCGTCGCCGACGAGAACCACGTTCGTCTTCTCCCACGGCACGTTCACCGTCTGCCTGTACACCCCCTCCTTCACATGCACCACGAACAAGCCCTTGCCGTAGTCCGGCGCGGACGCCACCGCGTCCCGCACCGTCTTGTAGTCGCACTTTGCGCTGCACACCGTCGCGTTCGCCGGCAGGCCCTTGGGGGAAAAGCCTCCCCCGCTTGAGGCTTATCTAGA
>JADLZL010003915.1:0-107604 GCA_015844335.1 Chrysopogon serrulatus
TTGAAACGTACATACGCATGTCGTATCAGTGCGCGTGTGCCATTGAGAAAAAAATGAAAAACAAATCTGCATTGTAGTTCGTTGAACTTTTACTGTTTCATATTTTGGGGAAAACATGCATTAATTCCCAACGGTTTATTTTCAAAAACCAAAGTCTTTAAAAGCACACTATACTATAGCCACCACCACTATTCCCCCTAGCTTCTAATAGGCGGCTAAATTAAACCGCATTATTAGCTAGCGTCCACCTAATCAGCCTCACTCGTGTATGTGTCCAGCATTTTTTAACATGCCAACTTGAATGGAAATTTTCAAATATATCCTACTAGAAAATGATCAACCGTACACCATTTGGTAGTATTATATTTTCACTGCATTCATTCTAAAAAATCAAACTGTTACGCGAGCAGAATTAACCTTCTCAGGAGCTAGCGGCATTGAGATCGAGTAGTAGAAAGAAACACCAGAGTTTACGCAAGCGCTACTGCAAGCCCGTGAATGTACTCCAAGTGAAACTCTCGAGCTCCAAGTGAAAGAGCAATGCATGCAGTTGTTGTTGTTGCGCAGGCAGATCATCTCGATCGAATATAGTAGTCCTACTAGCTAGTCCCTACACCACCACTCGAGGACGAGGTCGAGGGTTTTGCGTAGAGGGCAAACAAAAAGGCAGCTGCTAGCTAGGGCTGCTGCATCTGCATGCGGGGGAACAGCGGCCTCCATTTCGGTCAAGGAGACCGCCCCTCCGGCCCCATGGAACACCTCCACGTTGTCGCCCATTACTACTCACACATCTCCCAATCTTTGGATTCTCAAAACCAGGCTGCCCCTTAAACTATTCGCTCTTTGCTCTTATCCCTAAATCACTCGCTTTAATTACTCCAACTCTTCTTGGCCCTTGTGCTCTCTCTCTCTCTCTCTCTCTCTCTCTCTCTCTCTCTTCTCTCTCTCTCTCTCCCCTCTCGGGTTTTGGCCGTATTCCATCCTTCAGTCTTCCCTTCTCAAATGCTGTGGCTGCATTTTAAACAGGACAGCTGGGGGCAGGGGCTACAGTGCAACACCTTCTCTCATAGTAGTATGTGTGTTCAGCAGCAGCACATTCAACTTCTCTATACGACAAGTCTATATATATACTACCCGCTCTCAGAGTATTCTCTCATTCTTCTCCTAAGCACGCACACAACACAGGTCTACATCAACATCTGTAGCTCTCATCACATTCCCTTGCACTTGCACGGTTGCACTGCACCTTCTATCTATCATAGGAATAGGAGGCTCATTCACTGGCCAAGGAGCAAGCAGATCGACCTCCATGGACATGGACATGAGCTCAGCTTATCCCCACCATTGGCTCTCCTTCTCCCTCTCCAACAACTACCACCATGGCCTGCTTGAGGCCTTTTCCAACTCCTCCGCTACTCCACTCGGTAAGACTACTACTAATGCCTCAATGAGTTCTAAGAAGCTCGACATGCATGCCGAGTGCACCACTGGATCTTTTATTTGTCACTGTATATGTGTATACTCATCAGCGATCGTCTTCTCCATGTTCTTCTTGTACAAGTAGTAGGAGAGGAGCAGGGTGCAGTGGAGGAGTCCCCGAAGATGATGGTGGAGGACTTCCTCGGCGGCGTTGGTGGCGCGGGCGCCCCACCGGCGGCGGCGACGGCTGCAGAGGATCATCACCAGCTCGTCTGCGGCGAGCTGGGCAGCATCACGGCCGGGTTCTTGCGCCACTACCCGGTGGCGCCTGGGACGATGGAGAACCCCGGCGCGGTGACCGTGGCGGCGACATCGACGGACGTCGTGGAGTCCGATCAGGCGAGGCGCCCCGTCGAGACGTTCGGCCAGCGCACATCGATCTACCGTGGTGTCACCAGGTAGAAGACGTCCGATCCACACGCATGCATGCATCCGGTTCTGTTCTTCAGCTCCCAAGTTTGATAAACTAGTTCAAGTAGGACTTTCTTTTATGAGAGAGCGGCACATACTTTTTACTTGACGCATTCATACATGGCGATGCATGAAGACTAGTATGCAGTACTATTTGACTAATTAATAAAGTATCTACCTACACATTTGTTCAGCTTCTTGTTATTAATTTCATGTGTTGAACCCAAGTCGTTATTTACTCCATTTCATTTGGATTCAAGTTTCTGTTAATAATAATCTGTTTTTTTTTTTTGATATATCTGAACTTGGGGATATTGCCTCAGGCACCGGTGGACGGGGAGATATGAGGCGCACCTGTGGGACAACAGCTGCCGCCGGGAAGGCCAGAGCCGCAAAGGCCGCCAAGGTATATTCATGCATGTCACAGACTTGTCACTGATCCAAGAAACCTGCAAAAGCATATGCATACGCACACTCCGATCACTACTAACATATATAATGATTTCTCCTTTCTTGCAACTTTCTCTTGGTGGTGCATTGGTGCTACACTTCATCAGTCTACTTAGGTACATCATCTTCCACACCCAGCAGTTTCAGCTTTTGTCTTCTAAACAATCAGTTTCAGCTTCACTTAGACACTTACATCTAAATGATCAACATCATCAAATCAAAAGGTCTTTTTTGAAACTAACTGTGGAAATGGGGAAAAATGTAGGAGGCTATGATAAGGAGGAGAAGGCGGCTAGAGCTTATGACCTCGCCGCACTCAAGTACTGGGGTGCTACAACCACGACCAACTTCCCGGTAAGAAGAACTCAAGTCAATCTCGGCAACAACACATTGTTATTCTCAACGCATGCCTGCATGCCGAGGTTGCTGATGAGACGCACCTGAATGATCCATGGTAGGTGTCCAACTACGAGAAGGAGCTGGAGGAGATGAAGTCGATGACGCGGCAGGAGTTCATCGCGTCGTTGCGCAGGTGAGCAGCGTCGTCGTCCCCGCCCGCAAGTCACTCACATGCGTGGCACAGGGCTCACCGCCGCATCCTTTTCCACGTACACCTCGCCGTACGCGTGCATGCACGCACAGTCGCATGTGCCTGCGGCTTTCCTTGGCTCTCACATGTTGACCTGACCTTCTGTGTGCTCCTACCCTTTTGTCAGGAAGAGCAGCGGCTTCTCGCGAGGCGCCTCCATCTACAGAGGAGTCACAAGGTTAGAATCTTTCATGCATGATGATTAATGGTAGTGACTAAGGAGCGAGCACGCGAAAGAAGAAAAATGCAGGAGTCTGAACATATATAATTTGCAGTTTGAACAATGGTAGCAGTCAGTGCATATCTGGTCAAATCTTTGTAAAAACAGTGACATTGTTTATGTATGTCTGACAGGCATCATCAGCATGGCCGGTGGCAGGCGAGGATCGGCAGGGTGGCCGGAAACAAGGACCTGTACTTGGGCACGTTCAGTAAGTGTTCTTCACTGAAATGCTGGATTTGAAAATCCTTACAAGGACCTGTACACGAGCTAATTTTTTAGTTCATTCATGAGAACCAAATCCACTGAGATAGCTGAAAAAAACATAACCCATATATTCTGATTGGTTCTTCTGCGCCACAGGTACTCAGGAAGAGGCAGCGGAGGCGTACGACATTGCTGCGATCAAGTTCCGCGGGCTCAACGCAGTGACCAACTTCGACATGAGCCGCTACGACGTCGACAGCATCCTCAACAGCGACCTCCCCGTCGGTGGCGGAACGACCGGGCGCGCCTCCAAGTTCCCACTGGACTCGCTGCAGCCAGGGAGTGCTGCGGCTGCAATGATCGCCGGGGCTGCTGCGTCACAGGGCATGCCGCCGTCCGAGAAGGACTACTGGTCTCTGCTCGCCATGCACTACCAGCAGCAGCAGCAGCAGCAATTTCCAGCTTCTGCTTACGAGGCTTATGGCTCCGGCGTGAACGTGGACTTCACGATGGGCACGAGCAGCCACAGCAGCAGCAACACCGGCAGCGGCGTCATGTGGGGTGCCACCACTGGTGCAATGGGACAGCAAGACAGCAGCAGCAGCAAGCAGGGCAACGGCTATGCCAGCAACATTCCTTATGCTGCTGCTGCTATGGTTTCTGGGTCAGCTGGCTATGAGGGCTCCACCGGCAACAATGGAACCTGGGTAACCAGTAGCACTAGCACGGCCCCCCAGTACTACAACTATCTGTTCGGGATGGAGTAGGTGCACTGACAAGCTAGCTAGCTGAAATCAGGTGATAGGCCTAGGAAGCTAGGACTGACATTGAGCTGATCACAATTTTGGCTGCTACATATATGCCCATGTAAGGGTGTGGGGTGCATCCTTCTGCTATTCGTGATATTTCCTGACTTCCTGTAGCAGAGAGCTCATGTACCACCAGCATTTCTAAATTCTAATTCAAGCTCGTTTCAAGCTATATTTGGTCAACAACAGTATGTGCATCCCAGAAATATTATAGCAGTATCCATGAATGAAGCATTTAGAATTTGCCAGCTGAATAATAGTAAGGATGTTATGAGATAAAAAAGAACATACTTGGGGGACAAATGAATTGAGTGCATTCAGATTTAAAATATTGCAGTTCCTGTGATGTACCTACACAGAACTGAGAGGGATTAATGAAAAGAAAAAAAATCCACAAAGGCTAATGATGACAAATTATTTTCCCACACAGCAATAGCAATGCTGGCAGCAAATGGACTACATACTCAGAATTAAGCAAAAAATGCCATAGAATCAGGATAACCTCTAGATTGTCAAGGCCATTTGCTCTTGTCTGATAGGTAACAAATAGCTGAAGCATCAAAGAACATGCCTCAGACTTATCCAATTCTGACATATAAAATGTGCATAGGTAGTAAATTCACGTGCATGTTATAATTTATCCTCAACTAGTTGCACCAGGTAATGCCATGCATGTTGCATTATACAAAATGTGCCTAGAAGATTGTAGGTTACAACACATAAATCTGCAAAAAGTATGGTGTGTTATTGTATATATAGTATAAAACAACAATCCAGCTGAACGTTCAGAATTTATTAAAATAGTAAGGAGCACTCCCTCTGTTCAAAATTACAAAAAGCATGTAATAACAAAATCATATTCATACGTATTTTACGATTCGATTGTAATAACATCAATTTGTGCCAAAAAAAATTTCATGAATTCATAAAGAGATTAGCCAATCAGAGAACAAAATATGTCAAACTGAGGGAGCAGTTAATAAGAATCTGGCACAAATCACGGTTCATGACTAACAAATAACAATCGAACTCTATATGATAGCAGGACAGAACTTCCAGAGTTTCGTCACAATGTAAGGACGAAGCCACAAATTTCATGTGTGTTATACTGCTATTCCATTCATCCTTTTGACCAAAATGCTAAAAGCACAACAACACTAAATCAAAGTTGCAGGAGTCAGGAGATTAAGGCTGGTCATCTCGTTAGTGTTCACTGTAAATTTTTTTTTTTTTTACAGCAATCAGAACATGGCGAATAAAGTGAAGAGCTCCACATGGGATCAAGGACAAGCACTCCAAAACTTAAGCTGACAACTCTAGCTAGTCTTCAAGATTCTCACTGGGATTGCACACATTTGTAGACTAACTAGTCTGTGAGGGGCCTAAAATTACTACTTAATTCGCTCCTTTTGATAAGCTTGCTGGAGGGTGTCTGTTGCATGAAGACACAACACAGGGTTCAGATTACCTCTCTATCCCTCTCTAAGCAGTTGACCAGTCAAAAAATGAGGCAGTGTGTATCAAACTACATGTACGAACAGTTGGTCCTTGTTTCACCTTTGCCCCCATTGGACCAAACCATCTTGCTCACAACTATCAATGAACTGGAAACCACGCTAGCGGCTTCACGCATGGCCGCAGTTTTTCCTTTCTGTACCTGTCCCCTCTCTCACACAAATCCTAGCATATCTCTCTTAGTTAACTAGACACAACAGCTCTTTCCATGGACAAAGAGACAAACAGGACAACTTATTGACTAGCTAGATAGCATACTTCAAACGGTTGTTTCCTGAGGTAAAGTAGAGCTGAAGAAAAGGAAATTTACTGGCAGCTTCTTGACAAGTGTAGAAGTGAATCAGGTTATAATAGTAATTCTCCACCGCCCATACCGGTGTGCGCTACAACTTGCAATGGTGCACAGAATTATTTAGAGTGCTGGCGTAAATCCAAATGCCTAAATATAGTTTGTAACAACCACACCTAGGCACCCGTTACAAGGAGTCTTGGAGAATTATATCAACGACGAGTTGATGAAATGAGATAGTGTGGACCAAAGTGTTTCATATGATAGCTAAAAGAAAATTAGAATTATTATTGATTCAAATTGATTGCTTGTGTTTGTTGATATTGTTAGTCCTAGGTAGCTACCAGGAGGCGACAAATGTTGTTCCATAGAGTATAAAACAGTGAAACTCAAAAGGTATTAAATATTTCACAGATGCATTACATGCTATTCAACCTCAGATCAGCCTTTTTCTGCGACAGAAATATGGAAACCAGACCTTGCTTTGTTTATGAAAAGCTAAGTTTGACCAATTGGCAACCAGCAACAGGACAAAAATTATGGCTATTGGTAAAATAATCTTTATGATGTCTTTTTCAACATAACAGATTCACATCCTGAAGATTCTCATGAGGGCAAAGCTTTTGTGTTCCACACTCCATAAATTAAGGCCGATGAACCCTTTTAGTTAAGGAAAAAAGATGATTGCTAAAGTGGGCCTTAGTCAAATACGGCACTGTAAAAAGGTGCTTCCTTTGGAAGTATATGGGAGCCTTTTCCTTGGTTTTAAAAACAGTTGTTTCGTTGCCTCTTTTTGTCATCTTTCACGTCTGGAAGTTATGTCGGGCCGGCATTTCATTTAAGTTGCTATCCAACCATCATACAAGCTGTACCAAAAGGCTCATAGTAGGAGATGGAAATTTAAAAACTGAATTACTGTGTTAGTACTCAGTATCTGTTGCTTCATTTTCATCTAATAGCTCCATTGGTATCCTGTAGTTCACATGAAAAAACCAACGCGAGTTTGAATGATGGAAGCCTATTAGTTTGTTTGTATATGGATGCATTATGTATTCAGAATGGAGGAACAGGAAAATTGTTTATGAATATAACAGACTGCATATAATATAACCAGGAGAACAACCACATTCTGCAGAAGTAAAAACAGTCAAAACTTCTTAGTGTGCACAAGAGAATCCAAACAAAATGCACTTCCAAACCATCTTGTACGAGGCCCATTAGTAATAATTTAGTATGCTGGTGCTACCTTTTTCCATTCTGGGACCACAAAGTGAGCAAAAGATACACATTCCTTAATCATGGACCAGGGCATGCCTGATAAAAAATATTATAGCAGATTAAGCACCTAATAAACTATAAAATTGGATTCGCTAAAAGAATCTCATACAATGCTGCTTGATTTGATATTAATGATGCAGCATTGCGTACACATATTAGAAGAGAAAATGGTCATTAATGCAGCCTAAAAATTAGTAGATCAAAGACACACTGTTTAAGCTCCATGCACAATTTCCTTGAGAGAAACTAATGCTTGACAGGTCTTAGTGAATGTTAAAACAATACTAATGATCTTGTTGAATGGTTCTAATAGAAAACTGTAGGTCATCCTTAAGTTTTGCGAAAATAAACTTATCAACACCGAAATGGCATGGTAAGCGGACCCACTCTTGCATAATGCCGGCCTCATTATTTGTTTTAAAAGAAACTTATGCCCTTTATCATAACAGCACTATGATTATACATGGGTAGCAGCTAAGAAGAAATGCACATTAGCAGATGTATTATATGATGAATCATGAAAATACTGAGTTCTACTTAACTACTATGAATGAATTTAGTACATAACTCTGTGTGTGGTGGTGGTGGTGTGCGGTGGGGGTCTATATATATATATATAAATATAAAGACAATGGACAATGGGCATGAAGTCATGGAATTTAAATCACACATTGTTCAACTCACCGACTTCACTGACTCAATAAGTTGACACAAGTATGATTAGTATAGGTAGTTCAAAGAATGACTGTATGGGGCTTAGTTCACTTTCTGCATCGAAAATATCATTTTGATTGATATAGATAGTCTAGTCATTTTGTGGAAAATCAGGAAACACATCCTGAAAAACTGATATTGAATATGGTGAGTATGGTGAGTGATGGACCAGTAAAAGGTGAACACTTTTTTTTTTTGAACGCAAGTAAAAGGTGAACAGTTCAGCCATGAGCTCATGATATATGAATATTGAAGCCTGAGTATGTGCACATTGGTTGACAACAGGCCCGCATCAGTGTTTTAATCACATACGGTGAAATGTTCTCGAGGGCATATGTTTGATAAACATTAGTTGATATGGTTTATGTACATTCAGATAACAATAAACTAGTTAGTAGACAAGGAACCATAAGAAAGATGGTGATGGTCTAGTGAAAAACAAGCAGCATGCTGAGAGACGCTTTTAGTTTCTTTTTGAAGAAAAGATATATAGATCAGTTTGAAGCTAATGACTAGTTGATTCAGATATAACATATTATCCATTGAAGTGTCAAAAAAAATGTCAATTTGTAGTTTCACGCATAGAACAGCCCCTCTCAACCGAATCCTAGACTTCAGCAATTGATTCATAAATGACTTATGATGTAAATATTACATCATAATGTGAGGAAGTAAGAAAGCTACTTTACACCATTATAATTTGCTTAAGTTTCTCTGCGCACTTCGGGATGCTCTGCAGCCCATGTGGTTAAGCATAAAACATAAACTACATTACATAGACATGATATACATCTGAAATAGAAGTGAAGGCTACAAGAAATATTCGCCTAAGAAAAGTTACATGGATCAAACAGAGAATTTAGCAGTTACTAAAAGTTCAAGTGAAATGCACTTGCTACCTGAACATTTGAACATACAGCGAGAGCCCTCAAACAAAGTGTAACCACTCACCAAGATTCGGACATAGGTAAATAAATAAATAAATAAAACTGGCAGATAAAACAACAAACAAGTGACAACACTTCATGTGAAACCACTATTCCACCAATTAAGGGCTATCAGTAATAGTTTGTTAATTACTTCAGGTAAATTCTGGCATGTTTTGCTGTTTCATTAAATCATCATTTTCAGTTAACCAGGCACAAAAAACAAAACTATATAAGTTATACGTGTAAAAGTTTTGGGCAACATTGTTCTGCAAATCCTATACGTGTAAAAGTTTTGGGCAACATTGTTCTGCAAATCCCCTGACTTTAACCAACTGATATAACTAAAGTGTCCCCCTTTAAAAATGTCCAGTGGAAAGGGCAGAATTCCATGCATCAAGTCAAGGAAAATGGACACATGATCTTCCCCCTATATGTCAGTAGTTTTGATCTCCTACGGCTTATATAACCATGGAATTACCAACCACATGTGCATCTCCATCAGGTGGGCTCACAGCAGAGTCATCAAACTCATCACTGTTATCACTGCTTTTAGTTTCTCTAATGCTATGGATAGAGCAAACAGTACTCAAGCTCTTACAGAGCTACATCAATCTATCCCAAATTCCCAATCTCTGTAACATGCTACCAAAACTCTGAACATTTAGCAGTACATCAGCATTTTCATCATTACAACAACCCTACTCCATCCCCAAATTGCTGGTTCTTCATTAATAAACGTGATGCCACACTATGAAATTGCACATACAGGGTCGTCTGAATTTTTGTATTAAGGAAAGTGCCAGTAATTTCTACATCAATAGGAGCTGAACCAGGTGGTGCTAGAATTAATTCCTGATGCAGCTTGGAGGCTCATATGAATCCATTCCAACTGAAATGAGAGCCATTATCCAAACAGCAGCTTCAGCCGTTTACTGATGACAAAAAAAACATGAACATCTCACGAAGTCATGGTCTCTACACCTGACAATAAGCGCAAGCACACGCTGCACATTGCAGCCTAAACCCTAAACCAAATTAAAACCCGAGAAATCGACGAAATCCCTCGATCACTGTTGGGGTATAGCATTGGTTTGACAAAAGCATCATCTAAAATTCACGAAACACCACCCGCTCACCCGCGATTTCAGCTTTGGTTCAGACAACCCGATCGGATCATCGGAGTCGGAGCATGCCGTAAGGGAGAAATGCGGAGGAGAGATACCGGCGCACCTTTGTCCAAATGGGGAGCGCTATCTGCTTGTTAGCATTTTGGAGAATGGAGACGAGGCGGCGCGCGCACCTGCACCTGCACCGCGCGGAGGCGGAGGCCTCCAAATTCCAAAGCCGAAGCCTGACGGCGAGTCGGCGACGGAGAAAGTGATCCTCCTGTCAGTTCGTAACTCCCAGTTAGTTATTGGGAAGGCGCCTTGCACAAATCCGAAGTGGCCGGTCGCCGTCAGTTCGTAACTCCCATTCATTTTAAAATAAACACAAATCTCGCTTCAAAAAATTGAATATTATAATTAGAAATATAAAAAATATTCGTTTTTTATCTTTAAAAAGTTTATTATAAAAATATATTCAACGTTTAGTCTAATAATACTTATTGTACATCACATATATTAATGTATTTTGTATATATTTGATTTACTTTAAAAGGCTTGGCTCTTCAGAAAACAAAAATTTGGGGAGGGATAGAGTATTTTACAAGGAAAGTATTTTATGCAAACTAGGCTTTCACAAGAACTATGCAAACTCTAATCTTCCGATGGTCTGGTAATTTTAGCACTTAAAACTCACTTATTGCAAAAAACACCCCATGAGTGGGAGGGTTTAAATGCTAAAATTACTAACCATTGAACTAGATTATTTTGGGAGGGATATAGCATTTACCATTTTACAAACATACATATATCTAAGGATTTGGAGATTATTTTATGGTCACACGACACTAACTACAAAACATTATATTAATAACACACAAGATAGCCGAGGAAAACAAACCACACTACACACATATAGACTGGCTGGAGGAAATATTACACCCTCAACATATCTACACGGCAGGTCACATCTTATCAGAGCAGAAGTTGCCTGATTTCAAGAATAAGATATTGGTTAGTCTAAGAAATTAACAGCAACATAGACGCAAAAAATGTTGTAAGCTCTTATATCAACAATTCTGTAGTCATTTGCTGCACAGAACGCCGCTGATTGAAGGAGTTATGGCCATACAAGACATGGATGGAACACCAAAGTAGTGGGATGCGTCAGCTTGAATATTCTTTTTTGTGGTTTTACACTACACACCAGGAATTTATTAGCACAGCCGAATAAGACATGCACACCAGTATTCATATGGCTGCTCGAAATCATGTTTCTAAATTTTTTTCAGTTTCTCCTGAATATGTAATGTGTATGCATGACGTCCAAGAAAAGATAGTTCTAACTTCTCAGAGCAAGTATTGGTCAAAGTAAGAATTGGTTTTATGTGTTGTATTTGAATTAAAAAATGATTTATGGCACCTTGTATGAAAAAGCACTTTCCAAAGCCCTTTTTGTCGCTCCTTAAAATCCTAATGCATAGTGTAGTGCAAAATGAAGGAGTACTTGAACTTCAAGTTCCTATGCCATGCCAAGTTGGTTCACTGACCATCTAATCTGAGTTTAATAAAGCCAACATCCTGCTATCCCTCCAGCTTCCCTCAATGATTCAACAGAACAAGTAGTGGAGTAATTGGTGCTGTCGTGTTCTTGAAGAAAAAAAAAAAAGATACTGCTGAAGGTCTTTCATAGCCCTTGTTCATTCATGAAACTTGCAAGTTTCATGCAACTTTCACCAACTTTCATGCAACTTTCAATTTGTACCCGCATATATGGAGTATTAAATGTTAGTAAAAAAAATAACCGGTTTAGTTGTAAATCATGTGACGAATCTTTTGAGCCTAGTTGGACCACGATTGGACAATATTTGTCAAATACAAACGAAAGTGCTACAGTGCAGGGAATGAAAGTTTCTCACGAACTGAACAAGGCCTATAGTCATTCTGAAGGCTGAAGGAAGGGCCATGCAGCGTCACAAACCTGCTTGACCAGTTCACCCTGTCATGTTCAAATGATCCTACAATAATTTTGAAACCTTACAAGAAATGAAGTAACAGATGAGAGAATTATTGCCTTTGATTAAGATAAGCATCTTGTGCTTCAGAACTACAGAGTGAAGCTATATAAAGCAAGTGGAAGATGATACCAGGCTTTCCGGCTACAAATTGCAAGAAACAATGTCAACATAAGTTCACTTATGCTGAAAAATTCTTCCTACCTTATCCATCACAACCAAAGTGAATGGCACAACACAAAGGAAAGTAGTAGCTTGAACATAGAGATACTGCCAGGAAGCAAAAGCACTGCTTCAGGGCAGCCATGTTAACATCACAAGGATCCTCTCGACGAAGTCTACTACCCAGATTACTTCAGTACACCTCCTTGTTCACATTGTTGAAGTACGGGTGCTCCAGGGCCTTCTTTGCAGAGATCCGCTTTGCCGGCTCATATGCTAGCATTTTCTGCAGCAACCGCAGCAAGTTAAGTCAGAATGCAATCCTCACAATCTCTAATCTCTTCTGCAACCTTCAGTAAATTTGCACTTTTTCACTGACCTCAAGCAAATCATAGCCATCGGAGTCAAGACCAGGGACAAGAGTGGACAGCTTAGTGGGCTTCCATTGTGGGTACACATGCCAGTTGGGCAGCTTGCTTACTCCTGGCCACATCTGCTCATCTGGAGTGCCCAGCAACCTTTCACCCAAATAACAAGATGGTTAACCATCAGCACTAGACACCCACCAAGAAACTCAATTCAGAAAGCAAACAACGAACTAAAGCACTAGAGATATTACTTGAAGATGTGGAGGAGTTGCTGCAATTCAGAGTCGCCAGGAAAAAGTGGGTGGTTAGTGATCAGCTCAGCTGCCATTTACAACCAAATTAGAAACAGTATATGCCAGTTTGAATTCTGAAGCAGTTTGCTTTGACAAGAATCTGAGCTCATCGAAATGGTACCAAATATGCAGCCCACGGACCAAATATCAACCGGCGTAGAGTAGTGAGTGGCGCCAAGAAGAACCTCGGGCGCCCTGTACCACAGCGTCAGAATCTGCACAAACAATTCAGACACTGCTATTAATCAGACCCAAGAGCTGGGAACAGCCATGCCAATGATGAAGATCAGTGGGAGGCCGACCTCGTGTGTGTATTTCTTGATAGGGACGGTGATGGCACGACTGAGTCCAAGGTCAGCGATCTTGAGCGCCATTGTTTTGCGGTCCATTAGCAGGTTGTGCGGTTTGAGATCACGGTGCAGAACCCCACGGCCGTGAACGAAAGCTAAACCCTTGCACAGCTGGTACATCAGGGTCTGCGGACACACAATCAACATCAATTGAATCAGTCAGACACGGGTAAGACATTCACAAAAACACGTCGCGTGCACACAGTTTTGGTTGTGCCATTGGGGACGGTACAGAAAAGAAAAAAAAATCGGTACCTTGACGGTTTGTGCAGGGATCTTCTCGTGGCTGGCACGAAACCCCCGGATGAACTTCTTGAGGTCGGTGTCCATGTACTCGAAGACGAGGTACAGGATGGTCTGGCCCTCCTTGTTGACGCCCTGCTTGAGGTCTAGCAGGCGCACCACGTGCGGGTCCTGCGACAGCATCCGCAGCAGCGAGACCTCCCGCAGCGCGGTGGGGGGCACGCCCTCGTCGTCCTCGGGGAGCCGCGTCTTCTTGAGCGCCACGATCCGCCCCGTCGCCTTCTCCCGGGCCTTGTACACCTTCCCGTACGTGCCCTCCCCGACTTTCTCCAGCTTCTCGTACAGGTCCATGGCGCGCAGGCCGCCGCCGCCCGTCGTCGTCGACGGCGCCGTCGGAGCCGGATTGTGCTGGATCGTCGCCATCCCGCCGCGGATCCGGTCTTCTCCCTCGCGCGCGAGGCGGGCTTGGGGCGTGGTAGAGGTGGCGGGCTGGCGGCTGTGGATGGATCTGGAAACTGGAATGCGGGGACGGGGAGGATTTGTATTTTGGAGAAGAGGGTGTGGGACAGTGGGAGCGTGGGGGAAGAGAGGTAGCCGTTGCGATTTCAAATATTTGGCTCGTGTCGGTTCTGTATGCGGTGTCGCGCTAAGGTGACGACGGCCTTTGAGTCCTTTCATACAAGTGTTGGGCCCAACAGGGAAGCTCAAATTAGCCCAGCCGAGCGAAGGGCCGTAGAGGGGCCAGAATTCCTGGGTGTCAGCCAAAAAAAAAAGTGAGGGGGAGGAGGAGAGTCCGAGAGTGCAGTGCAATGCTGTTAAAGAAACAGGAATATGATCTCTAAGATAAGCGGTGGAAACATTTACTTGGTGAAAATATGAAAATCAATAAAAAATATTTTTAAGTTTTATTTAAAAATTTTAAAATTTGATATGCTCATAATACATATCACTTCTTTTGTTATCGTTTGCTTTATCAATAAAAGTTCTTCAAGAATAATTTAAATTTAACTATACTTGTACAATATTTTTTTTGAATAGGATGAGTGGTCAAACTTAGTATCAAAAAGTCAAACTTCTTATAATTTGGGATGGAGGAAGTACAACATAAATTTTAGATACTTATGCACCAAAAAAACTCCAATAATTTTGTCTTTTAGTCCGTACAAAACTATTTTTTATTTTGGTATGAATTTTTAAAGTCAAGTTTGCATCACAGCTTTTGGATGGGAGTACATATTTGTATGCAATATGGATGTGCCAAATTTTAGTTTTTTTAACAACCAAAATATATTTATTTGAATTGGTTTAGATGTTTCCACCTGTATTTTTTTTTCTTCATATTAGGGTACGGGCAATGTCTATCTTTATTGTACTCTCTCTATTTCTAAATATCCGTCGTTTTTGTTTTTCGATAAATGACTCTGACAAAAAATATTAAATAACATTAATATTTATAGTACATAATTAGTATCATGAAAAAAGATCTTTGAATGTAGTTTTTTAAAAAATAAAAATATAATGTTGTATATATTTTCTACAAATCAAGTTAAACTTGTGACATGCACGCTAACAAAGGTGGTTATTTAGGGACAAAGGAGTTATGTATGTTATTTCATTGTGTTTTTGTCCAATTTTAATTTAATGAGACGAGAGAGTGACGGTTGCAAAAGGCGTTTACGTGGCACAACCACAGAGTCACAAACGCCGCCGCACATGATGCCAGCGCAGCTATAGTTGGCCATCGGCCGTGTGCGGCCCGCCCCGGGCGGCACGACGTGCCGTGCCGTGTCGTGCCTTCGCCGTGCCGTCGTGCCGGCCGTGCCGCCGCCCCCCCCGTGCCTCGTGGGGGGTACGGCCCAAGGCACGGTCCACGGGCCGTTTTTCCGTGCCGTGCCGCTCGGTGGACACGGTGATTTTCACCGGGCCATGCCGGCCCGTGGCCCGTTAAGCAACAGCAGGCAGCAGCAACTCACAGTTTCACAACTCTCAATTTTTCCCAATCTTTCCAGATTCACAGTCACACAAATATGCTTGTCCAGATTTCAAAGATAAAATAGAGAAGATGCTCAAATCACATATATCAAAAGAACAACTCAAACAACACAAGAACAACTGCAACCCTCTGAACAACACAAAATGAGCTTCCTAACCGGCGCTGGAATGTCTCATTAACAACTCAAACAACTACAGTCACACAAACATGCTCAAACAACACAAGAACAACTGAACAAGAGAATAACTTATATCAAAATGAGCTGTTTTGTGCAATGCTGCCTCATTAAAAACCTTTCTATGTAAAACTCACCCTTGTGAGAAACCATAGAAAGGAAAAAAGAGTGCAGCCAGCTCCAATCCAGTCTTAGTTCTATCCAATTACGTCAGTGGCTAAGTCATTGACTTAGTGAGTTCACAAATCACAGCAACAAAAGGACTATCCTATTACAACAGTCCAACAAAAGATCATAGTGACTCACTCACTGACCAACAGTCCAACAGGTCACAGCCTATGCTACTGCTACTGCCAAAAGCACCTGGAAATCATAGACAAGTACAAGCATTGATATAACTCTAAAGAAACAGAAACAGGAATAAGTAATTAAGTATGAATTTGTAGTTTGTACCTCTCTCTAGTTCCATTGTTCATCTTCTAGCCGCCACCGCCATTTGCCGGTTCCTTCTCCTTGTGAATTTTGATCATCCAAGAAGAGGTTCTTGAATGCCTCCTCAGTCGGTGTCTTCGGGTGTGTGTTGTTCCCTCCTTGCTCCTAGTTCCCAGTCCTTGTCTGGTGAGCATCTCCACATGCTCAGCAACAAGCGCCGCCGCCCGATCTTCGAGAATCTGGATGTATAGCTGAAACAAGACTCGAAAGAAACAGTAGATACTGAGGGACAGACATGATATCTCGAGCCATAATAGATAGGACCGGATAGGTTAGCTTGTGGTCACGCCACCACAAAGAGAATATCAAAATTATCATCATAACAAGTGACGTGGTCTTTGTCCAAGTAGGACTTTAGCTCACTAGTAACACATGGAGCAACAAAAGATGATTGAGAACAGGCGGGGATGCACCGGGACCTCCAAAGATCCTCCCCATGCTGTTTTCTCTTACCAAGATATGAGTCAAGGCACCGCAACCCCCTCGAGATCTAGCCGCACCAAATTTCTCATCATACTTGGCAAACAATCTATAAAGTTCATCTTTCACATCAGCATAGTACACATTGTAATCTTTTTCTAATGCCTTACCAAGTAGATCAAGCACATTATAAAACCCTTTTATCTTAGCTCTAGGATCAAGTATGAATGCATAAGAATAAATCAATGGAATTTTCCCCCAATATTTAAGGAATTTATTCTTCATAGGAACTGCAATGCATCTAAAGTCATCATCTTCTTCAGCACTTTGCAAATGTTCAGCAATTTCAAGAATGTGATGCAACACAAGTGGAGCAAAGTGGGATAATACACACCCGACAAAACAACAAAGTGCAGTCATAAAAGATTTCTAGAAATTTAAAGATTTGTTCAAACAACATGCCAATGCTCCAATGTCAACAACTCTTTACCATAGTTAGAATTAAGCCACACATGAAACACTTTCTTGTATGGCGGCAAGTGTTTGAGCATCGATAAGTAGAATTCCATCTAACATCCATGTCCAAACCAAACTTTCTAGGCCTAAGACCTTGAGCAGTGCAATAGTTTTTAAACAAAGCAATTCTCTGATTAGAAGAGTTCAAAAAGTTGATTGCAGTTCTAAACACTTCAATATAAGGAGCAAACCTTTTTAAGCCAGATTTAACAATTAGATTAATGATATGACATGCACAACGCCGATGCACAAGCAAATCTTGCACTTTCGGAGGATTATCTCTTGTAGGTGCAGGATAAGAACCCAAATAACCAAAGAACAAAGGCTGCAATATCTCATGAGCTTTAGAATTTCTGAAGCATTGTCTAGAGATATAAAAATACTTTGTCAATCGGTCCAAACTCTTCAACAACACTAGCAATCCTATCGGCAATGTTTTCAGCATTATGAGACACTTCAATCAATCTTAAACCAATTACTTTTTTTTACGTAACTCCCAATCGAACTAACATAATGAGCAACAACAGATATGTAATCCTCCTTAGCATTACGGACCAAATATCGGATGTCAAAGAAATAGAACTAGCGGCGAGGCAAGGCGGTTTTCTTTAGCATATCACGTTCTTCACCATACAGTTTAGCCATATCTCTAGTGGTGGTTTGCCTAGACACGAGGTTCAAGCAGAGGGTTATGAGCACGTTTAATATAATCTATAAAAGCACTGTGTCTCACCTATACCTAGTGCAAGATCCAGCCTAGCAATCATACGGCAAAGTTTTGTGCGGATAACCATAGGATCATACACCCGCTTTTTTTTTTTTAAGCCATCGGGGTTCAATGCAAGCCTAGCTGCGTCATAAAAGCATGATTACGTTTAGCCATACAAGTTCTCATATGACGTCGCAAATGGCCAGTGCCACCAGTAGAACGAGCAGAGTGCGGTGACGACAATGCATACAGATAGCAGCTACACGAATCTTGTTCTCCTTGATCTCATGAAAAAATTTCCAAACATCGATTTCTTACCTCCGGTGCCGCTTTGAGGTGCCATGAGTTTCGAGTGGATCCGTCCACTCCAACGTCACCGTCGTCGGCATCGAGGTCGATAAGATCCGGCAGGGGCTGACTGCCACCGTCACCGTCCCCGAGGTCAATGCCGAACAACCCGGCAGCGTCATCACGGATGTCGTCGTCGTCCTCAACCTCCAGCAAGTCATCCGAGTGCGGCGCTAGGTCCTCGCCGTCGCTGGGGGTGGATGTCCATCCACCACCCGGCGTTGCGAGCCCAAAGCACCAGCACCGGGCAGGCGGATGCGGTGGGGACGGGCGAGGACGAGCCAACCCACCTCCACGGCCCCCGTCTCGGCTCCGGCACCGCCCCTCAACGGATGCTTGGTCGGCGGCTTTGGCCATGTCTACTCGGAGGAGGAAGACGCGGCGTCGAGCACCAAACCGCAAGAGAGAAAGAGCACCGATTAGAAACAGCGATGAGGGCGGTGCGGGAGAGGATAAAGAAATGAGAGGATCTAGGGTTAGGGTTTGAGAAGGATACCTGATCCGAGCCCGGTGCGCGAGGAATAGAGCCCGGCCGAGCCAACGACGAGGCGAGACAGAGATGAGCACAGATTAGAAATGACGGCGAGCGGCGGCGGAGGGATTTACATGAACACGGACTCACATGTTTCACCGGAGGATGAGAGGGGGAGAGGGCAAAGGAGGGTGGAAAGGGACAAAGAAAGAGGATTAGCGAACTCGGTCATCGTCGGCGGTCGAGGAGGAGTCGGAGGAGGAGCGGGCGGAGTGGCGGTTCGGGCGGATGTCGCACGCGGATCGGATCGAGATCGGCGAGAGGAAGACGAGAGAGGCAGAGAGCTGCCGCGGCCGTGGGAGGGAGGGAATGAATTTAGGGTTAGGGATTGGGGCGCTTGCCGCCGCTTTTATATCTTGGCGGGGGGCGGGGGGGGGGGGATGGGGGATGCATCATGGGTCGGGCCGTGCAGGGCCGGCCTTATTCCGTGCCGCGTGCCGTGGTGGAGAGCCGTGCACGGCACGGTGCTACGGGCCAAAGCCCGGCACGGGCACGGCGACACCGGGGCGGGCCAAACCATCGTGCCACAGGTCGGGCCGTCGGGCCGCTGGGCTGCATAATGGCCTTAGGCGCAGACCATGGAGCACCACCACGGGATGCGGAGGCTGGGGACGGGTGGCGGGACGGCGACAAACTTTGGCATAAACTTAACTCTTGATTTGAATCTACGGCGGTTCAAAATCTACTAGAAACTAAAGTTTATACAAACCGAATAAATTGAGCTTAACTATCGGTTTAAACGGATTGGCTGTCATCGGCGACACATGGCATGGTATGGATCGGCATGTTCAAATGGTGCTTGGGTTGATAAGACAAGCCGCCCGATTTGTTGTGAGAGAAAAATATTGTTCAAAAGGCCGATAAAACAAACAAATGAGAGCTTTGGAAGTGCTACTGATCCTACTGGATACTGAAGTACTGTCACGCTCGTCACTAACAAAACTCACTGACGCAATCAAAAAAAAGAAACAAACAAAACTCACTGACAACATGGTCCCACAGGAGAAACGTTGGGCACGTTGGCGTGGAGGCGGAGCCGCGTGGACCCGACCGCCCTTGCACGCAGCCACCGGAGGCCAGCTAGCCAACCCAGATCACTGCACTATCCACGGGAAGTAGCGGGCTGCCCCAAATTCGGAGCATGTTTAAACCGCGCTGGATGGCCCCACACCACCCACCAGCCAAACGGGCGACCCCCAATCTCGGCACGGTTTAATTTTGGTTTCCTTTTATTTCTTCCCTCCACCACCTCGGCTCCTCCGCCACCGCACGCGCCTCCTCCCATGGAGTCATCCGCCGCGGGGGCGACACACCTCCCCGGCCGTCGGCGTCCGCCGGGGCTTCGCCCCGCGCTCCTCCTCCTCCTCCCCCGCCCCCGCCGCCGAGGGGGTGGCTCGCGGGCCTCGTCTCCGGCGCCGGCCGGATCCTCGCCGCCGTGCTCGGGCCCGAGCCCTCCGCTTCCGGCTCCGGCTCCGGTTCCATTGCCTCAGCCGCAGCGTCGGACGGGGACTCGCCGTCTTCGTCGTGCTCGCCGGCATGGCACCCGCCTCCTCGCCTTCGCGGCGAGGGTTGCAATGACGCCACCGGTAAGCGGCTGCCCCCAACTGTATGCTTGGAAAGTTAGCGCCTTTCAGGCTCTGCCGCTCTGTCTCTGGATGCCGCATTTGCAGCCGTATCTAAATGTTCGTGCCGTGTTGCATTCGTTGCATGCTGCCTGCGTATAGGGGTAGCGACGGCGGTTCGAATGACCTCAATTCAGTGAAAGGTTCTCGAATTTTGGTGTTTCGACTTCGGAATAGTTTTTTTTTAACGAAAATTAGTACATTTCATGCTTGGTAGTTCATGTTTCTGTCACGGTACACAATGTACCGGTTCAAGCTACCAGCAAGCATAGCAAAAGGAGCAAGAGGCCCAGCACCAGATATGCCGGCCCAGAATGGAAACGCTGAAGCCCATCACCCGTTGCATCGGGTTTCTGCTGTGGTGAGACCCAGCTGTAACTGATCGAGTTTATAAACAGAGAGAGTTGGCGTGTGGGAGTTGTCTTGGTTGGCGTCGGGAAATCTGGTGGCGAGCTGCGGCTCGAGGTCACCGGCGACCACCAATTCCTCCGTTTCTGTATCCAAACTATCCAAGGTCTAAATCCAAACTAGAATTCCTCGTAGTATCCACTGTTGTTACATTTGGTATCAGATTCTGTTCGATCCGTTGGGCTCCGTCTTGTTCGCGTTGAATTCGTCTCGTCTTGATCTGCGTCTGTAATCCCCGTCGGCAGACTCGCGTGTCTCACTCCGGTGATCGACGCGCGTGTTCATAGGTCCGAACCGAGGTCGGACGGGTCGACGATTCAATTCGCGCGTGCAATCCTGGCTCACGACCATCGTACTCGCCTCCAAGTCAACATGAAGGTTGAGGATCAGTTGGCGCTTCTGCTCACGAAGATGGATGAGCAATCCAAGGCCATCGCCGAAGGGACTCGTCGCGTCAGCGAGGTTCTCTCCTCGGTGGAAGATCTCAGATCGGCGAAGGCGGACTTCGAGCTGTGGCGTCCACACGTCGACGGTCAGGTGGCGGATCTGCGGGATTGCGTCAACAACCTGCGTCAACAGCTCGACTCCATCCAATCGGCATCCGGCGTCACCACGGCCCCGGCAGTCGACTCTGGATCTACCCCAGTCAAAGTGCTGGCGTCCGCTTCTCTGGGCGCGTCCTCGTCGCAGGCAGCACTTGGGCCAAGTGGCCACGGCGTCGAAACCCATCACCGGAGCGATGGTTCGGGGGTTGTGTACACCCTCGAACCACCTCCGGTCAACGGTACGAAACCTGATCCAATCCCTGAATCTCATGCTGATCATACTTGTGCGTCTAGACATCATTGGTCTTGTGGTGCTCGATCTGGTTTAGGTGCTGCTATGCCCCAATTAGATTTTCCCAAATTTGATGGCTCTAATCCTAAGCTTTGGATCAAACGTTGTAACACTTACTTCGATCTGTATGAAATTCCTAAGGACAATTGGGTCAAGTTAGCCACAATTCACTTCACTGGCACAGCTGCGTTCTGGATGCAGACTGTTGAGATTAATCTGCGTCAGTGTTCCTGGAATCATCTCTGTTGCCTTGTGGTTGATAGATTTGATAGAGATCAGTTTAATCACTTCATTAGGCAATTTTTCCATGTCAAACAAACAGACACTGTCCTAGAGTACATTACCCAGTTTGATGAACTCATGCATCAGCTTCTAGCTCATGACCCTTGTGTCAACCCTGCTATACTTACCAACAAATTCATAGATGGCTTAAATCAGGACATTAGAGCTGCTGTACTTTTACATCGCCCAAAAGATCTCGATACTGCGAGTGCTCTTGCTATTTTACAGGAAGAAGTCATGCAAGGACCTGCTGTTCGAGAATTCAAGAAGTTGGAAACACCAAGCTCCTCTAAGCCGAGTTCTGTTGCATCTACAGTATCTTCAGCTGTACATCCTTCGGTTCATCAGGATGCTAAAGCAACTGTTTCAGTAAATCAGAATGCTTCTGCCAAACCTGATGAGAAGTTGGCTAGACTGATGGCTTACAGGAAGTCCAGAGGCTTGTGTTTCAAATGTGGTGCCAAGTGGGGCCCTCAGCATAAATGTCCATCTCAAGTTCCTCTCCACATGCTTGAAGAACTGTGGCAATTATTGGGAGAGCCAGAATACTTACAGCAGCACGAACAACCTGATTATGATCCTGATGAACTTATGGCTCTCTCTGATCATGCTGTTAAAGGCACCAGTGCTGCTCATACTCTCAAACTACATGCATTTATTCAGCAGACACCTTCTGTGATTCTGGTGGATTCGGGCAGTTCACATAATTTCATCAGTGAAAGCTTAGCAGTCGGTTTTCAACCTTGGTCTATACTCAAATCCCCAATGGCAGTCAAGGTTGCTGATGGCTCCATCCTTCAGTGTACTCATGAGCTTGTCAATTGCTCTTGGTCTGCCCAAGGAGTGCTATTCACCACTTCATTCAAGATCCTGCCCTTACAATGTTATGATGCAATCCTAGGCATGGAGTGGCTTGAGGCCTTCAGTCCTATGCAGATTCAGTGGAAGGATAAATGGCTCAGTTTTTCTCATCAAGGTATCAATATCAAGTTACAGGGTATCATGGACAACATGTCTTCTGCCCAAGAGATCACAGTTAATCAACTCTTGGCCCTGGAGAAACAGGAAGCTGTCTGGGGCTCAGTTCACATCTACTCAGTGGAACCAGTGCAAGAGTCTGTTTCATCTGCCTTAACTCCAGAAATACAAAGTCTTGTGGAACAGTATTCTGATCTGTTTGAAGAACCAGTTGGTACTCCTCCACCCAGAGCTCTAAGTCACTCTATTCCACTGATCCCTGGAGCACAACCCTTCAGACAGAAACCATACAGGTATACTCCGTTTCAGAAGGATGAAATAGAAAGGCAGATTACACACCTACTCAAATCTGATATGATCAAAGAAAGCTCTAGTCCTTTTGCATCACCTGCCCTTTTGGTAAAGAAAAAGTCTGGGGAATGGAGACTCTGTGTAGATTATAGAAAACTGAATGCTTATACTGTCAAGAACAAGTTCCCCATGCCTATTGTTGAGGAGCTATTTGAAGAGCTGCATGGAGCCAAATGGTTTACAACTCTGGATTTGAGATCAGGGTTTCACCAAATTCTAGTACATCCTGATGATCAGTTTAAGACTGCTTTTCAAACCCACCATGGACACTATGAATATCAAGTTATGCCATATGGGTTAACTGGAGCACCTGCCACATTTCAGTCCATCATGAACCATATCTTGGCTCCCTTGCTCAGAAAGTGTGTGGTGGTCTTTATTGACGATATTCTGATCTACAGCCCCTCTTACGAAGATCATGTGCAACATGTAGCTCAGGTTTTCCAGCTGTTGCAGGAACATCACTTTAAAGTCAGACTCTCAAAATGCACATTTGCATCTCAGACACTGAGTTATTTGGGTCACATCCTAAGTCCTAATGGTGTCTCTACTGATCCTAGCAAGATCAAGGATGTCCAGAATTGGGTGTCTCCTACTTGTATCAAAGAGGTCAGAAGTTTTCTAGGACTGGCCGGGTATTACAGGAGATTTGTTAAGAACTTTGGCATGATTGCTAAACCCTTAACTGAGTTACTCAAGAAGGGTGTGATGTTTGTTTGGACTGACATCTGTGAATCAGCTTTTCAACATCTGAAACAGGCTCTCATTTCAGCCCCGGTCTTGGCCATTCCAGATTTCTCTCAACCTTTTGTCATTGAGACAGATGCTTCTGAAACAGGCATAGGTGCTGTGTTGCAACAAGGAGGCCACCCTATTGCCTACGTCAGCAAAGCTCTGGGTCCAAAGAACCAAGGCTTGTCCACTTATGAAAAGGAAAGCTTGGCCATAATGTTAGCAATAGAGCAATGGAAAGCCTATCTTCAACCTGCAGAGTTTATCATACAAACAGATCAGAAAAGCCTGATTCACCTCAATGACCAAAGACTTCATACTTACTGGCAACAGAAAGTACTTACCAAATTGATGAGCTACCAATACAAGATACAGTATAAAAAGGGCACCACTAATTGTGCTGCTGATGCTCTGTCTAGGGCTCCCTCTCCTTCTGCAGAGTTGTCTGCAATTACTGTTGCTCAGCCCATCTGGCTTCAAACTTTGCAGGATAGTTATCAGAACAGTTCAGAGGCTCAGAAACTCCTAAGCGCCTTAGCTGTCCAGAGCTCTCTAGGACACTTCACACTGCAGCAAGGAATTATTAAGTTCAAAAACAAGATCTGGTTAGGCCACTCAGCTGAGTTTCAGAAAAAGGTAACTGAGCAGCTCCATGCTTCTCCCCTGGGTGGACATTCTGGGCAGTTAGTTACCTTTGGCAGGGTAGCTAAGCTGTTTTACTGGCCTCACATGAGAACCTCCATCAAGCAAATTGTTGAAGATTGTTTAGTATGCCAGCAAGCCAAAACTGAGAGGGTTCCATATCCTGGATTACTACAGCCTCTGCCTGTTCCCAGCCAAGCATGGACCACTGTAACTATGGATTTCATCGAAAGTTTGCCTCTCTCAGCTGGTTACAACTGCATACTTGTAGTGGTTGACAAATTCTCTAAGTATGCTCATTTTGTGAAGTTGAAACATCCATTCTCTGCATTACAGGTAGCTCAGCAATATATGGAACATGTGTATAAATTGCATGGAATGCCCTCAGCCATAGTTTCTGACAGAGACAAAATTTTCACCAGTATGCTCTGGAAGGAACTCTTCAGACTCTCAGGGACACAGCTGTGTATGAGTTCTGCGTACCACCCACAGAGTGATGGACAAACTGAACGGGTCAATCAGTGCATTGAGACATATCTCCGATGTTTTATTCACTCTTGTCCAAAACAGTGGACTCAGTGGCTACACTTGGCTGAATTTTGGTATAACACTTGCTACCATTCCTCACTGAAACGCTCCCCTTTTGAGGT
Organism: Chrysopogon serrulatus; assembly: GCA_015844335.1. Lineage (NCBI taxonomy): Eukaryota > Viridiplantae > Streptophyta > Magnoliopsida > Poales > Poaceae > Chrysopogon > Chrysopogon serrulatus. The sequence continues at coordinate 25,112 of JADLZL010003915.1, forward strand.
TTTGTATGGGCATGCTCCTAAACACTTTGGCATCAACCCTGATCAAGACTGTGTGATTCCGGATCTGGATCAATGGTTACAATATCGCCAATCAGTGAATGCCATCATTCAGCAACAGCTTCTGAGAGCACAACAGCGCATGAAGGCCAACGCTGACAAACATCGCAGTGAGCGTCACTTCCAGGTCGGTGAGAAAGTTTGGCTCAAGCTCCAGCCATATGTCCAGAAGTCGGTGGCTTCGCGTGTCAGTCCTAAGCTTTCTTATCGCTTCTTTGGACCTTATGAAGTGGAAGCCAAGATTGGCGAGGTGGCCTACAAGCTCAAGTTACCACCCCACTCCTCAGTGCACAATGTCTTCCATGTCTCCCTACTGAAACCAGTTAAAGGTACGGCTCCAGTTGTTTTCTCCCCACTGCCTGTTGACATCCCTCCAGTGCAGACTCCTGAGATGGTCCTCGATCGTCGAGCTGTGTCTCGCCATAATCGTCTATATCATCAGTTACTGGTTCAGTGGCTCCATCTACCTCCTGAAATGGCTACCTGGGAAGATGAGGATGAGGTTCGCCGGCGCTTCCCTGAATTCTCGGCTTGGGGACAAGCCGTTGCTGGGGGGGGGGATGTCACGGTACACAATGTACCGGTTCAAGCTACCAGCAAGCATAGCAAAAGGAGCAAGAGGCCCAGCACCAGATATGCCGGCCCAGAATGGAAACGCTGAAGCCCATCACCCGTTGCATCGGGTTTCTGCTGTGGTGAGACCCAGCTGTAACTGATCGAGTTTATAAACAGAGAGAGTTGGCGTGTGGGAGTTGTCTTGGTTGGCGTCGGGAAATCTGGTGGCGAGCTGCGGCTCGAGGTCACCGGCGACCACCAATTCCTCCGTTTCTGTATCCAAACTATCCAAGGTCTAAATCCAAACTAGAATTCCTCGTAGTATCCACTGTTGTTACAGTTTCCTCCATCCCCATCTGCATGGGCACGGTGGTTGTTTGTTTAGTGCATTTAGTTACTTATTAGGCCAAGCTGGCATGCAACTGACCGATAAAAGTCAATCCATGCTCATGAATACAAAAGAAAAGTTGTTGGATCGTGGAAATGACTACATTGGCACTAAGCCGCGAAAATACAGTACTCCTTATAAGCATCTGATTATTTCCTTACACATACAATTCTTGTACTAAGCATATATCTCTGAGCTGCAAGTGGAATGCACCACAATTGTTTCCAACAACTAGGTGGTCCTGGATGGTCATATAAGCATTCATAATATGGGTCCAACATATATTTCACTGTACTGACCATTGAAGCCTTATGGGCCCCACCATAATTCAAATTTTAAATTTTATGAACTGAGAGGGAGATAAGACATGCGTGAGATATACGAATAGCAGCCCTGAACTTGAGATATTTCAATGATTTATTTCCTCCATTAACGAGTGGCACATGAATCGTGAATTCTTCATGATCACTAACTCAGGAATATGATTTACAGGCTGGCATTAAGTCAGGAATTGTAAACCTTAGTTTCTTGGCAGTCTCAATCCTTCTCTCTTGGAAATAGTGGCTCCTACCACCACTTTACAATATATTGTTGGTGTTGCCACATATGCGTTGTTCAAGCTTTTAGTCATTCCATGTCATGATTTTTTACTTTCTAAGATAAAAAACCCTTTTGGATTCTAAACAACCCAAAACGGAAGGGATATAACTTTAAATGTGTTTTAGCTTGTGAACTTACCTTAAATCATTTGCAGTTTTGCACATGTTATTTTAAAATTCTTTTTGTTCCTGTTATTTTCTAGCTTTTGGACTATAATCGTCTAACCTTTTTTTTTTTGTACTTTTCATTTGCTTGGTTTTTACCAACTTAAATCTGTATTCTGTGCTCGTTTAATTATTCTTTCCTGTAGATGGAGTGTACATTTTTACTTGTTGATTTGTCAATTCAGCCTGATGAGTTTTTTAATTACAGCTAATGGTGATTTCCCACTCTTTCCCCTGAGTAATAATCAGTTAAATCAGGTACTCCCAATCATTCTGTTTATTACCTAACTTATTATCTTCCTTTTAGTTTGTAAACATGCTTCTCTCACTGGACACAAGATTAGGAGTAAGGGATCAGTTACCTGAGCACTTTACTATTCATGCGTTGAAGTCATGTAGAACTGTTTGTGATTTTTAGGGTGAAAAGGAGACTGTTCTAAAAGACTACCCTGGGTCCCTAGCAATTATCTCTGAGATTGAACCAAAGGATGCCATAATGCAATTGCTTATGCAGGAGACCTATTCAAGGTATTTAAGCATATTTTTTAATCATGTATTTGAATGTGACATTCTATAAATATGTTTCAAAATTCAAACTCAACCAAACAATCACTTTACATGCTTCTCTTCCCGTATATGAACTATCCATTATTATATGATAACCATGAATTGTCTCCTACTGTGATAAAGCAAACAAAAGCTGTGAAGTGCTGCCCTTGACTCTTTGTATTCTATTAACACATTTTATAATCCTGGATAACCATGAATTGTCTCCTACTGTGATAAAGCAACAAAAGCTGTGAAGTGCTGCCCTTGACTCTTTGTATTCTATTAACACCTTTTATAATCCTGGATAAATTAATACTTGATGGTGGCAGATTGGCAGTGGTTGAAAATCTACAAACTATGCAATCAATATTCAATAGGACATAATTTCTTCTTTTTTATATCAGGTCTGAGTGCAGCAAGTTTATAAAGATAATTCAAGAGCGGGTTTTAGACTCAGATTCAGGTGATGCTGGTGGGTTTGCTCTTACAAGTGCTCGGAAGGCTGGCAGACTAGCCGCAGATGGTTATTCTTCATTTAGTCCACATGAATCCTCACCTGCGACTTCTAGTCTTCAAATGCATGGATGTGACAATAGCACTGCTGTGGGCACAATTCCAAAGTTAACTCATACCAACCAAAGCCCTTTCATCAACAATGCTAAAAGCATAAACTCAGTGAGTGCTTATGCTTGTAAAAATGTAGTCGGTTTCAGTGTATATTAATAATGATTTCATGATATATTGCAGCTGCGCAATGCATGCTACTGCAATATGTTTTGTTGATTGGTTCATGTGCTGAAAAATACCCTGGAAGTAGTAAATCTTCAGGAGATTTTTCTCATAGGTCTTATCCAGCAAATGGTGTTTGAGATGGTCTTCTGATATTCTAGTAATCATTCATGCACCTTAAATTGATGTTACTACCTCCTTCGTCCGTCCCTAAAAGAAAATCATTATAGTTTTGTCCTAAAGTCAAACTTCCTTAAATTTGAGCAGTATTGAGAAGAGTCAACATTTATGACATTAAATAGACACACATATTTAATGATGAATCTAATGATATTTATTTAGTACACAACATTAGTACTTTTATATATAGAATTGGTCAACCTTGATATTTTTGACTTTAAGACAAAATTAGAAAGACTTTCTTTTAGGGGCAGAGGGAGTGGCTGCCAATTTTTAGTACAGTTGCTACTGTACTCAAATTTGGCAGCAACCTTCTGTAAGTTCACACTGACCTAGCTTATTATGGTTTTCTCCATGGACATACATTATTAGTTTCATGTTTGAACTTTTTGGGTGGACATACGTAAATTCCTAACTGTGTGATCTTAATCTAGTCTCAAGCACTGATGTATTCAGAATTGTTGTTGTTGTCAGTATGCAAAATATTTTGTATCTTTATGCATCCAAAAAGCAGAAATAGTGTGTTGCTATATATATATATATATATATATATATATATATATCTATATCTATTCGAAACTTACTCAAGTGACTTTCTTTTCACTATATAAACGAATTTAGCTTGATTAGTATCTTCTGAATGTTACAATCACAAAATTATGGATTTTTTTAATTTTCAACTCTGGAACGAAAGAAATTTATTGCTGTATACTTCACTGCAGGTTCTCAAACGAAATTACTCTGTTAGAGAGGATGCATATGGGGGAGATTCGAAGAGTCAGGCCAAAGATCAATGGAAATTCATGGGACATTTCAAAATTCAAGCAAGTTGATATTATTCGAAATCATCCAGGTTTAGATTAATCGTTTCAGCAATCATTTGAGAAAGACCACTAAGCCTCACAAAAAGTATTTTGCATACATCTACAACTTATACCTATTCTTCTTATCAGCTGCAAATTCACATGAAGAGCTCACTGCCAGGAATCCAAATGCTTCCAGAGATGGAAAGAAACTATCAAATAATATTCTGGGAGCCAACAATTTAACATACCCTAACTTTATTTCAAAAGTTGAAACTGCTAATGAAATATTAGATGTCCCTGATAAACCTTCAGCTGTAACCCAACAGCAATATGATTCCAGTTTCCCGCAAGCTGGTAGGGAACAAAATGGTTTTGGTGCTACAACACTTAATCAGTGTTCTAATGAGGTATTGATATCCCACTGTACCCAAGATATTGCTGGATGTCTTTCTGTCACTTCAGAACGTGTTATTTGTTGTGACATTAACATGACTTTTACCATAGGACCTGAAGAAAGGCTTTGCTTTGAAGGTGGAGCCTTTGAATGCATTTATTCCTTTCGAGCAGCAGATGATGGACTTATCACACAGGAAGCAAGAGTGTATGTTATCATCATTGAATATGTTTTTCTTGCTGGTCATATGAGATTGATGCCTCAACATCATCTGAATTTCTATTATTATTATTTGCAATTACTGAGCAGATGCTGCCCGTGACGATTCATGCTCTCTCTCAAAATTAATGTTGAAGGAGGATGTTGAAGCTGCACCCAGGTACTATGCCATACCACTCTTCCTAGACTATTATTCTGTGCAAGAGTTTAACAAACACCAACGTTTACTAGTACTTGTGGTGGCTGTGCTTTGCCATAAGAACTTGGAATGTTTGATTTTTGCTAGAGCAGTTTGTCTAGAATTCAAAATGTCAACAGTCTAAGTCTATGGCTTATGATTGTAGTTACTATATAGGACAATGCTGTATGTTAACTATAACCTTATATTTCCGATTCAAAATCACACATTTCTAGAGCACATGTGCTTCTTTTATGATGAGCTGTTATCTTGATCACTTAATATCGACTACCTGAATTACATCTTTGAAGTTTGTAGTAGAAGGATTGTCGGGTGCAGTAAACATTCTGTACGGCTGTACCATACTATGCCCAAGTGTTTTTTTTTTTTTGAAAAGAAAGTTTTTTTTGGTTCTGCTGTAGTTGTCAGGTTAAATGTCATTGAAAGTTAACGAAAAGTAATGTGCCAATAAAATATTGTGTAAATATCTATTTCAGTCTGACGATGGGCATTCAAGTACAAAGTGGCTCCAAGAACCGCAGAAGAAGGCAACCCAAGTTACAAAAGACCACGCCAACTTCAAGGTCACCTGCAAAGGGTCCACGTCGAAAGAACAACGATGCCAGTGTCAAATCGGAGATGGACTTGCTTGAGCAAAGCAGGCTGGTACTGACGGAACAAGAACCAGAGTTGGGAGACGTTCCAGTGAAGAGACCTGTTGGGAGGCCCAGGAAGGCGAGGTAACTTGTTTTTTTTTTTTTTTTTTTTTTTTTCATTTTTTATAGGAACAAGGCAAGGTAATCTTTGATGACCTTGATTGTAATCATCGTCTACTTGTAAAATAGGAATGGACCAGGTGATCCGAGCACCCCTGCTTCGTAGGTTTCAGTTGCGTTTTGCTTGAATTTGGGTGCCTTTTTCAATTTCCTTTAACTTGTGTAAAGTGTAGGCCATTTTAATGCTAGTCTTAACTTATCGAGCTTTTGAACTCGGAAAGGCACAGCAGACAGCAGGACTAGAGAATCGAAGTTTTTATGTGCGAGTTACTGTTTCAGAGAAGGGATTCCGTGAGTCCGAGAGACAAGGGTAAAGATTGGCACTACGCAGCTCATGTACTACTATTTTGTAGGATTTATTGATATCATTATATCAAATCAGCTCCAAATTATCCTGTTTGATAAATATATTATTGCTGGCACAGACGGTTAAGGTCCTGTTTGGCACAAATTCGCAATAGTTTCATGAGTTGTTATTTTGTCAAACTTTTTTTTTTCAAAACAATTTCACGGATAAAGCTTTTCTTTTTATGCTCTTACAAAGAAATGAAGAAGTCATTGTTGTTGGTGAAGCTATTTTGCTAAATAGTTTTTTAAAACAGCTTAGGTTCATCAAGATATCTGCTCATAAAGCTGTTTTGTCCTGTTGCACAAGCTGAAGCAATCATGCACAAATCATATGCGTTTTATCGACAGTCGTAGCTTCAGGCCTTCATCGTTGTGCTGCTTACTGTACAAATGAAAAGATGCTGGACACGCTCCTCTTCATTAGAGGCACAGCCCCACTGTCACTGGTCAGACAAAGCGTCGAGCCAGCGAAACGGGAATCGACGGCGGGTGGTCAGAATTGGCCGGAAGGAGTCGGCAGATCAGATGTGCCGGCAGCAGGTTTGCGCCACCCGATCAGGGATCGGTGTCACTGACTGATCCGATCAGGTTCAGACCTCCATCTCCCAAACCAAACAGCAAGCAAGGCGGGGCGCCTCGCCGCCCTCCTCCCGCCAGCCAACTTCCCGTCCACCCGCTCCCGCCACCGTATCCGTAAACCCAATCCCCTTTCCCCTAGCTAGACCCTAGGGGGCATGCGGCACGCGGGCTTCCCCTTCCCTCCACGCTCACGAGCTCGTAGTCGTTGCCTGCCGCTCCTGCACCGCCGCCGATGGAGGCCACCGGCCGGGGTCTGTTCCCGAACAAGCCCACCCTCCCGGCGGGGCCGCGGAAGCGGGGCCCGCTCCTTCCGGCCGCGCCCCCGCCGCCGTCGCCGTCCTCGCTCCCGCTCGACTCGCTCCTGCTCCACCTCACCGCGGCGCCGGCGCCGGCCCCGTGCCGCGGCGGTCGCACCCGACGCCGACGCCGCCGCACTCCTTCCTCTCCCCGGCCGCGCAGGCGCTCGTGCTCGCCATCTCCTCGCACCCGCTCCCGACGCTCCCGGCCTTCCTCGCCTCCCGCCGCGACGAGCTCCTCCGCGCGGACATCCCGTCCCTGCTCAAGGCGCTCGAGCTCTCGGGGCACTGGGAGTGGGCGCTCGCGCTCCTCCGATGGGCCGGCGCCGAGGGCGCCGCCGACGCGCCCGCGCTCGAGATGGTCGTCCGTGCGCTGGGCCGCGAGGGCCAGCACGACGCCGTCTGCGCGCTGCTCGACGAAATGCCGCTCCCGCCCGGGTCCCGCCTCGACGTCCGCGCATACACCACCGTGCTGCACGCGCTGTCCCGGGCAGGTCGGTACGAGCGCGCAGTCGAGCTCTTCGCCGAGCTCCGGCGGCAGGGGGTGGCGCCCACGCTCGTCACCTACAACGTTGTGCTCGACGTGTATGGCCGGATGGGCCGTTCGTGGCCGCAGATTGTCGCCCTCCTAGATGAGATGAGGGCAGCTGGGGTCGAGCCCGACGACTTCACCGCCAGCACGGTGATCGCCGCATGTTGCCGTGACGGGCTTGTTGATGAGGCGGTGGCATTCTTCGAGGACCTCAAGGCCCGGGGCCATGCCCCATCCGTCGTCACGTACAATGCGCTGCTCCAGGTGTTTGGCAAGGCCGGAAACTACACCAAGGCACTGCGCGTGCTCAGGGAGATGGAGCAGAACGGCTGTCAGCCAGATGCTGTGACGTACAATGAGCTTGCTGGAACATATGCCCGGGCTGGATTCTACGAGGAGGCTGCCAAGTGCCTGGACACAATGACGTCAAAGGGTTTATTGCCAAACGCATTCACATATAACACCGTGATGACAGCTTATGGGAATGTTGGGAAGGTGGATGAGGCGCTTGCTCTGTTTGACCAGATGAAGAAGAGCGGGTGTGTGCCGAATGTGAACACATACAACCTTATCCTTGGCATGCTTGGCAAGAAATCTAGGTTCACTCTGATGCTAGAGATGCTTGGAGAAATGTCAAGGAGTGGATGCACACCAAATCGGGTCACATGGAACACAATGCTTGCGGTCTGTGGGAAGCGTGGCATGGAGGACTATGTCACTCGGGTTCTGGAGGGGATGAAGTCTTGTGGGGTTGAACTGAGCCGAGACACGTACAACACCCTGATAGCTGCATATGGTCGGTGTGGCTCAAGGACTAATGCTTTCAAGATGTACAATGAAATGACCAGTGCTGGATTCACCCCCTGCCTCACCACATACAACGCATTGTTGAATGTGCTATCGCGACAAGGTGATTGGTCCACCGCCCAGTCAATTGTAAGCAAACTGAGGACCAAGGGGTTTAAGCCGAATGATCAGTCATATTCACTATTGCTCCAGTGTTATGCAAAGGGGGGCAACATTGCAGGGATAGACGCAATCGAAAAAGAAGTTTACGGAGGTACTGTTTTCCCAAGTTGGGTTATCTTGAGGACCCTTGTCATTGCCAATTTCAAGTGCCGACGATTAAGCGGCATCGAGAAGGCATTTCAAGAGGTAAAGGCCAGAGGTTACAATCCTGACCTTGTCATATTCAACTCCATGCTGTCAATGTATGCAAAGAACGGGATGTACAGCAAGGCCACCGAGATCTTCGATTCAATCAAGCAGAGCGGGCTGAGCCCTGACCTCATCACTTACAATAGCTTGATGGACATGTACGCAAAGTGTAGCGAATCATGGGAAGCTGAGAAGATACTGAATCAGCTCAAAAGCGCTCAGGTGAAGCCTGACGTCGTGTCCTATAACACGGTCATAAACGGATTCTGCAAGCAAGGGCTGATCAAGGAAGCTCAGAGGATCCTCTCTGAGATGATTGCTGACGGCATGGCTCCCTGTGTCGTAACATATCACACACTCGTTGGGGGATACGCCAGCCTGGAGATGTTCAGCGAAGCTAGAGAGGTTATCAACTACATGATTCAGCACAACCTGAAGCCTATGGAGCTGACCTACAGGCGAGTAGTCGACAGTTACTGCAGAGCGAAGCGATTCGAGGAGGCTCGCAGTTTCCTGTCTGAGGTTTCAGAAACTGACCCGAATTTTGATAAGAAAGTGCTGCATATGCTCGCAGCCTATATAGAGGATGCACAGTTTGGAAGGTAGGCTGCCTGTGCTAAAAGGTGGACTAGGTGCAGCTTGGAAAGTTTCTTTGGTTATAGGCAACTGGCAGTTTGCAATTTGCTTGGTATATATACTCAAGTTTTGCTAGGCAAGGTTACTAATAATCTTGAAGAGCTCGCACTTGTCAGAGACAGCGATAATTACTGCACCTTGCAAATGGTGCTGTATGATGTCAAAATAGTCTCGTTCTTGAACCGGTGTATAGTGTACCTATAGCCACACTCTACTGTCCATACTTCTGATTGCAACAACCTGAAGCCTGATGGGCACCTGATCCTGATGTATGGTGTATCATTCGATTTCTTCTGAATATAAAACTACTACACCATTCAGCTGATCTCAGGTGGGCAATCTCATCAGTTAACAGCATTCTGAGTTACTCTATCCATTCCATCATTCCTACTGCTGTCGTTCCTCCGCTGTCCGCTCTCAACTCTCATGGTGAAAATATCTTGTTTCGAACGGGATGATCGGGGACGGTCACGTGGGGTGGAGCCGTGAGCACGAAGCAGCGTCCACAACGTCGCTTTCGGCCTGCCGTGCACGCCGCTTGCTCGCCTGCTCTCAGGATGTCCGGCACGGCAACGAGGCGATGGAAGATTTAAGCAGGGGTTTGGTGAACTGTGGACACCCGTAAAAGTACCATCCGCACAAGCAAAACAGTACCGCTAGGACAAGCTGTCGTAAATTCGTCCAAAGCATTGCGTTCGGCCAGTTGTCCTGTTTTCTGTTTGCTGTCGTAAATTTGTCGGCTTTCTCTTGTCCTGAGAGCATTGCATTCGGCCAGTTTAGCAGGTGGTCGATCCTTCTCAGTGAACAGAACACTGCACGGAGTTGTTCTCAGTGGAACAGAACACTTGAAGACGATCGGTGTCCGGCGATCGCCTTGTACGGTAGAGGAAGTAGAATAGCATGCTGTAAATAGGGACTGTTTGGATTCCATAAGCTAACAATTAGTTGGCTAAAGTTTACTAGCTCTTAAAGATCCAAACAGAAAAGCTAATTTATAGGCTAAGATTTAACTGAAGCTTCAATTAATTGCTACTAGTTCACTAGTCCTTCAAATCTAACTATCAGAAGTAACAATAGTCCCTCTCACTCTCTCTCTCTCTCTCTCTCTCTCTCTCTCTCTCCATATTTGCCAAGGATTCAAACATGTATATACTGACAACTAATTGACTAATTTTTAGTTAACTATTTTTAGATCGTAGCTAACAACTAGTCCTAGTCTATTCAAACATGGTATAAGCTTTATGCTAAAATATAGAAAAAAAAAGAATAGTGGAAACGAGAAAGGTGAATTGTAAAACAAATTTTGTGTGAGAGAGAAGGAGCTAACTCAGGCCTTGTTTAGATTGGGGATGGAGAGAGATTAAAAAGTCCTGTAGCATTTCGTTTGTATTTGGTAAATATTGTCCAATCGTGGTCCAACTAGGCTCAAAAGATTCGTCTCGTGATTTACAACAAAACTATGCAATTAGTTATTTTTTATTTATATTTAATGCTCCATACATGCGGCTACAAATCGATGTGATGGAGAGAGAGTGAAAAGTCATGTAGCATTTCGTTTGTATTTGGTAAATATTGTCCAATCGTCGCCCAACTAGGATCAAAAGATTCGTCTCGTGATTTACAACCAAACTGTGCAATTAGTTATTTTTTTATTTATATTTAATGCTCTATACATGCGGCTACAAATTGATGTGATGGAGAGAGAGTGAAAAAACTTGGAATTTGGAGGGTGATCTAAACAAGGCCAGTCCATCGAGATATTTATATGGACTATAAAGATTCATACATCAAGCAGCCTTGCTCTTTTTTCGATCACAAAATTTTCGATGCCATGCCAACTTGCCTTGGCTACTGCCAGCAACTCCAACAGTTTGCTAAACATCACTTGGCAAATCTCTGGTTTTGCCAAGTCTTAAACCCAAATGCCAAGTGAAAAATGGCCTTCTCCAACGGTTTGCTATTTAGACTTGGCAAATTGAAAATTAGTGGAACCATCACCCTGATTTATATAGCTACAAAATTTAATCCGTACTTTATATTTCATCCAGCTTTAGTTTAAAATTTGATACAAGCAACAGCAGTAGTACTCCGTATACTAGTACTAGTACTAGTACATACTAGTGCCCAGTAGTACAGTACATAGTGCCGGCCAGTAGCACTTGCACCTTCGTTCGACAGAAGCAACAATTTGTGACTGTACCTCCGGTCATCTCAGTGTCCCATCCTGTCAGCAGCAGCAGCTACTGCATGCACAGTTCACCCGCGCCGGATGCCAAGAGGCCGAGCCGCGCGCAAATTTGCGCGTAGGAGGCTGTGATTTGCCAAGTGCACAAAAATGTCAATCATATTTTCCAAACTGTTGGAGCTCTTTTTTTTTTTCATATTTTGGCAAAAATTTGTGGATGCCAAGTCTATTTGCCAAACTATTGGAGTTGCTCGGCCATGCCCAACGCTCCACTCTGGCTAGTAGTCCTAAGCTCCACATCTGCTCTGAGTGTCCAAATCAACTGAAATAGTAGTCTCGCAGAGCATGGTGTTAGCTTGCAGAGGCACCGTGTGCTTCATTTGACATAGGGCAGAAGCTCTCACCCATACTTCCTCTGTCCCATGGACTTTGTCGTTAGAAAACCGTGCCCCCTTCACAAACACGTTTTCCAGGTGACATACTCCATGGGACGGAGGGAGTACATGCGTTGTGAAAATAAAAGGGGAGGCTTGGTGTCAGATGGTGTTTGGATCAAGGGAGAAGGCAAGTGAATATAACTACTTTTTGTACTGAAGAACTAAATTTGTTAGACCAGAAGACAATACGAGTGCTTGGTGTCAAATAATGCTTCACTCCTCTTGAGCCTTCATGGCCGGTCACTTTTTTCTAAAGCCAACACTTCTATAAGCCTGCGTTGGTGCTACCCTAAGGTCGTAAGCCATTTTTTTTTTTGGCAGCATTTCAGTGACGAGAGGCTTTCTAAAAGGAACTCCATGTAGTTTACTATAATAAGCAAAATAAACCATGAGGACAAGGGATTTGCATGTTTCTTTTTCTTTATTTTCTCTTTTTTTGGGTGGAAAATAAGCTTTTTTTTTAAACAAACGCTTTCAAATATGTAGTCCCCAGTGTGGTCTGGTGAACAGTGCCATTTCCATGTGAACAAAACTGCCCAAACACTCGCACGCACGGTCGCATCGCGCGATCGCGATCCACGAACCGGCTGGGGAAGGAAGAAAGACCTGTGCAGCGACACGGCGCTACACTTCCATTTCTGTGAAAGTGCAGCGGCCGGACGGCCGGGCCTTTTTCTGGCCAGGCCAGCATTAAGGATGGGGGTGGTGTGCTCCAAATGGATACCGTGTTTCTTTTCTAGTTCAAATTAATGAACTATAGTGAAAAGATAGAGAAAGAAATTATAGAATTAGTTGTTGTGAGATGACCTCGAGAAGAACCGCGGATGCCCGTTTGGGGCACCACCCCCATGCTCGGCCAGCATCGCACGAGGCCGGGACACCCACGGGGGAGGGGACAGTGAGCACTATATCGTGAAAACTGAAAAGGCACGGGACCGGAGTTTTTCTGACTTGGCAACCTCCGCAACGCGACGAGCGCCACCTGCTTGCTGCCGCGTGCCTGCGTGCGTGCGTGCGTGTGCGTCCACCACCACTGCCGCACCGCGCCCGCCGCCCACTGCCTCTCCACTCGCTCGCTCGCGTCCCGCCGCTTCGCCCGCGCCGCGCCGCGCCGCGCGGCAAGGGATGGATGCGCTCCGCCTCCGGCCTTCCCTCCTCTCCGCGCGACCCGGCGCCGCCCGCCCGAGAGGTGAGTGAGTTCCCTTCCCCTCTCCAGTAGTCAGTCTCCACGGGCGCCGACTGCGACGGCGCGTGATGGGAGAGCGCCGTTCAGAACCTGGCTTAAAAGGGCTACAGGCTTATTAGTACTATTGAGCTCGATATTTTAGTTCCACGGATTAGTCGTGTGCTACTCTCGTAGCTACGAGCCTACACCTACGAGGACCGCGACCGCGGTGCTTGTGATGCGCTTTGCTGTGCGAGTATTCCTTTCCTCGTCTTGTCTCCTGTGGCCTGTGGGAAAGAGCAACCGAGAGATAATAACAGGGCTCCTTCCGTCCCCGTCCTGTGAGCTGTCGGGCCTGGAATCAGTGGATTGTGGGAAAATGATGCTGGAGCAGTTGTAGTGTCTGATATTAATGTCCTTTTTTTCTTTGAGATTGATAGGAGTATCTGGTATTAATGTCTAAGGTGACTTTGGCAGGAAAGGTGGTTATCTTTGGGGTTTGTTAGAATCAAACCCAGGCCATGCTGGTGTAGTCCAGTTTCACGATTTAATGGTTGGGGATGAGAAATTAAGTGTCCAAATGTTGCGGGATTTTGGTTTCTGCTGGTTCTAGCTTTATCAGGATGGTTACATGTACAAGGGGAGTTAAAATAATTATACTTATGAAATTACCTTTTGTTATTTTTCTCGAATTAAGACCTTCCTTGTTTTGGGTGGAATGGAGGTTATTTGCAAACTGGGGGCATTTGTAAGCTTCAAGGAAATGTTTTGCTTGTGACCTTATTGACTAGCTCATGGAAAGAGACATTTGTGAACAACTTCTCGATGCTTAAAAGTACCTCCTGTTTTATGCTCAGAACTTTGCTGCCTGTGTAAAATATAAAAAGAAAATAAATATTTGCTGAAATAATCAGAAGTCCAGCTATTCTTGCATATGTGTGTAGGGGAAGCACTTGAAGTTTTCTTTTCTTTTTTTACTAATTCCAGACTCCCTCCCATGTAGACTGTAGTAGGGGGGAAGCACTTCAAGTGTCCTTTTCTTCTTTGACTAATTCCAGACTCCCATGTATACTGTAGTAGTAAAAGACGCAACATGCATGGTTTGTCGGACTGTAATTAGTATGCTGATGTCGAGCTTATTGTTCACATATTATTTCATTCTGGTTTAATTTTTCCCTTGTTACTTTCTATAGTACTTGGCCTAGTATTGAAATGTTTGAATTTCCAGATCATTTTCTACCACCATGTTGTTCCATCCAACGAAATGGTGATGGACGAGTTTTTTTTTTTCTAGCCAAAGGACCCAAGGTCCTACCTTGTATCACCACCAGAAATTCTTGGATTGGAAATCCTCCTATTGTAGGATATCACATCAGTCATTAAATACTTCTGTTAATGCTTCGGGGCAACAGCTGCAATCTGAACCTGAAGCACATGATTCTACAACCATCTGGAGGCAATATCATCTTCTCTAGATGCGTTTTACAGATTTTCACGGCCACATACTGTCATAGGAACAGTTAAGTCATGTTGCTGTACTGTTTCAATTTAGATGATCCTCCAGTTAGTATGTCCTTGTGTTTTTCTTTTGTTTTCTCTTCATTGATCAAGAGATTTTGCTGGTGTAAGCAGGCATTAAGCATAGTCTCAGTTTCCCTTCTAGCTGTCCAGAGCTTGTCTGATATAACACCTTTGTTCCTCACTGGTTTGCTGCAGGTAGTGAAATTTTGAGCATCTCTATCTTTTCGTTACTAGAAAGATGTATTGATTCATTGTGCTACTTTGTACTCTTATGTAGGCAGTGGTAGCTGCCCTTTTCATGAATATCTATATTGTTGGATTGAACCAGTTATTCGACATTGACATAGACAAGGTATTTTGAATTCACTGTTATCTCCATTAAGTACCTTTTACTACCATATTAATAACTGCTAGGAGCTAATGTTTGTACCTATCCAGGTTAACAAGCCAACTCTTCCATTGGCATCTGGGGAATACACCCTTGCAACTGGGGTTGCAATAGTTTCGGTCTTTGCTGCTATGGTAACTATGCTCTCAGTATGGAAGAAATTGGCATTGTGCTTCATGTTGTATTTTGACTTCACTTTTCTGGATATATTGATACTGGGAGTAGTATGTGAAACTAAATGGTATGCTTTGGAGTATTCCTATTAAAGTTGTAGAAAGGTAGAAAACAATAGAGAAAACACCAGACCCCTAGGTTTGGGTGACCTTTCATTATATATCCGGGATACAGCTTGTGTTATAACAAGAGTACAACACAACTAGACAAGCCATAGTCAAACTCTAACTCTAACAGAAGTATCGAGCATTAATCCTTGTAAATAATGGTGCTCTCAATCTCAGACAATGAGATCAAGTATTTCAAGGGGAAAAGTTTCAGTACTAAGGACTCTAAAATAATTGGTTCAAAATGATAATACTAGCAATTGGAAGTCTTCGTCGATTTTTCTACTTCTAAATTTCCAATGATTTATGAATATATATTGTAGTTCTAGGATATCCATTTACTAGGTTATGTGTAACAATTAGATCTAGTCACAATGTCAATGGTTGCGTAGATTTGTGCTAATCCTGATCAGGATCTTCAACTGAAATTCTTCACCGATAGTCTATCAGACTGATTCAACAGAATGTTCCATGTGTATTGCAGAGCTTTGGCCTTGGATGGGCTGTTGGATCACAACCTCTGTTTTGGGCTCTTTTCATAAGCTTTGTCCTTGGAACTGCATATTCAATCAATGTAAGAGCTCATGTCTTTGGGCGCAGTAGTGCTAGTTGTCAAACTAGCTAGGGATTTTGGTATCAGTATTGATTCCTAGGCTTGTTTATGGGATTTCTTAATGTTATTGACGGTTCATTGGCTCTCTTGTGCATTGCAAAGGATTTTTTTTATGTATACTGCGATATGAATTTTTAACGTATATTTCCTGTAAGAACTCATTTTCCACTTCTAAGTAAGTGTAAAGTTTGGTTTTGTTTCGATGACAGTGTTGAATGACTCACATGCAAACACAGTTAAACAGCTTGACTACAGTTGAAACATTACACTCTGAACAAACGGCTTCATGTCTAGGAACTCATTTTTCAATTATAGAAGCACCAAGTAATTAAATGCTTACACAATCTATCCTGCTTTAAATTTCACATATCGTGAAAGGTGATGCAAACTGAGAGGCAAGTGGATCGGAAGACTTAAATGGGCTTTACAAATTTAACTGCTGAAGCATGTGACCCACATGGGTCAACGTAGATGGGCCAGAATGGACATGGATTTGAAAAGGAACCATAGCCCAAATCTATGGTGGCAGTATTTGGTACTAACACTTCAAAGAACATGTGGTTTTTAGATTGTTCTGAATTTTATTAAATGTTCTACTCCTTGGACATATGTATTAAGGGATGTTTTTTTCTTCATTGGAAGAACATGGACTACTTTGAAATTAAATGAACAAAATCTGTAACTTATCATGTTCTCTGGCATTTTCTTTGTTTTTTAAGATAGTACCAGTTTTTGTGTGCAGTGGTTATCACTACTTGAATTACCTAAAGAAACAGTAATTTGTGTCTTTGGTGTTTTACAGCTGCCGTACCTTAGATGGAAGAGATTTGCTGTTGTTGCAGCACTCTGCATATTAGCAGTTCGTGCAGTTATTGTTCAGCTGGCCTTTTTCCTCCACATTCAGGCAAGTCTTCCTGTGGTGTCTTTGAAATCTCTATGGAGAACAAAAGTTTTAGTAATTTGTAGTTTCATTCTCATGTGGAGCTTTCTCTGAAAATCAAATGATAACTGCAGCATATGATTTCTGCTGTCTGTTTCCTAAGTCCTATCCTAACTTTCTATCCATAATCTACCAGACTTTTGTTTTCAGAAGACCGGCTGTGTTTTCTAGGCCACTGATATTTGCTACTGGATTTATGACGTTCTTCTCAGTTGTAATAGCACTATTTAAGGTAATAGCGAATCGTATGGAATATAACTCCTTATAAAATCCTGCAAAACTTTTGTCTGCTCTGATATCCACTCTAATTCTTGATCGCTCTGTGCAATATCTTAATGCTGTATATTCATCTGCAAAGAAAATGCTCCTACAATTCCACTGGACGAGGTTTGCCATTTTTTGTAGGATATACCTGACATCGAAGGGGACCGCATATTTGGGATTCGATCTTTCAGCGTCCGGTTAGGTCAAAAGAAGGTTAGTAGGGTAAAATAAATGTTAAGCGGGCTAACACCTGAAGTCCTGGAAATACTGATATGAACCTGCAAAATAGGTCTTCTGGATCTGTGTTGCCCTGCTTGAGATGGCTTACAGCGTTGCATTACTGATGGGAGCTACTTCTTCCTCTTTGTGGAGCAAAACAGCAACTGTATGTGCCACTGGTTCCTCCTAGTGTTCCACAGCAATGACAGGTTTTATGATTGGTTAATAATGGCTCTGAGCTTCTGTGTGAACAAAGACTGCAACCACGTGTGGTTTCTGCAGTCCTGGCCTTTCTGCATCAACATAATGATATTACTTCAGCTTCACCGTTTCTCTTACTTAGCTTCACCGTTTCCAATATTATATTATATTCTAGTAGTATTTTCCCCGCCATTTTCCCCAGAGAATCTGATGCCAGTAATTCAAAAAGAATTTGCCTGGTTTAGTTTGTTCTGAATTTTCGTTTGCCATATTGTAACAAAACTTCCATGACACATTTTGCAGATTGCTGGCCATTCCATCCTTGCTGCGATCTTATGGAGCCGCGCGCGATCGGTGGACCTGACGAGCAAAGCCGCAATAACATCCTTCTACATGTTCATCTGGAAGGTAAGCCTCGCTCGCTCGCTTGCCTCCATTCCCGATCGTTCGTGCAGTTACCTCTTCCTCTTTTGAAATTGAAACTCCTTGCCGTGTGGCGCCAACTGTTGTCTGTCCTGCCCAGCTTAATCACCCGTCACGATCGATCTGCATGCACCCGCTTGAATGACTGAATGAATGAATCCCGAAACCGTTAAACCGCGTTGATCAGTTACTGACCATTTACTCTCCCACGTGGCTCCGCAGCTGTTCTACGCGGAGTACCTGCTCATCCCTCTGGTGCGGTGAGGCGTGGCGAGGCGACGCGACGCGACGCGATGGGTGCCGGGGCCGGGGGCAACCAGGCAACAACAACTCCACGGGAGAACTTGAGTGCTGAAGTAAACTCCCGTTTGAAAGTTGAAGCATTGCACCACTGGGCAGAAACGATGGATGGATGGTTACGGATTACGGATGGCCCCTAATAAAATTCGCCTGTGCTTCCGCGGTACAACGCGCTACTTGATGGTAGTAGTAGTATTCCATACTACACTTGTCCGGGTGACCTGACCTGATCGTCTCTGCGAAGAGGTTGCACAACGTCCAACGCCCAACGTACCCGAAGTAACTAGACCAGGTGAGCTGTAGTAGGCCTTTGCTATACTACCACTGCGCACCAGTAATGATACTACTACTCCTTTAGTAATCCTTACCAGCAGTGAACCAAAACTTCTTGAGCTGAGCTCAGCGAGCGTACGTCCCATCTGCACCTTGACTTGCGCAGTGGGCGTAGCAATGGCATGAATGTATGATTGTATGGTGCGTCACGGCCTGACGGTTCGTCAGTGTAGGCCGTGTGCTCTTCTGTCCGAAAAAGATCGCCTGTCGGAGATCCGGATTGCCTCGCCCTCGCTGCTGCTCTGCTAGAGTGCTAGTGCTAGATGCGTCGTGGTGAAATTGTGCCGCTCTGCTAGATGCGTCGTGGTGAATTTGTACCGCTCTGCTATCTTCTCTCTTCGGTGCAGTGCAGTGGCGCGTTACGTGGGCTTTGACCTTTACCCCCGCGTCGCATGGCATCGTGTTAGCCGGTGTATCTGCCGACTGCTGCGGCAGTCAGTGGGAGATAAGTGTCGACAAGCATTCAACGCCATTCTCGTACGTGTATATATCGCGTGGAACATTTGGATAGAAACAAGGAGCACTCAACCCATGGATCTCAAAGAATTTATAAACTTTGCTGGCTGAGGAAATTCACGAACTTAACCATGGGTGAGGAGGTGATTATTGTTGTTCTATTTTAACCGGACTAAATTTGCTCTAACAAAAGGTCGAACCTGGAAGTGCTACTATGCACTATAGATACTCCAGAAGACTACAACCATGTCTGACCTGTCGCATGAGCTAAGCCTATGTTCTTATGTAGTAAAAATAATATCTACAAAATTCAAAACATCTTATACAATTTGGAACAGACTGAGTATCACATAAGCAAAAGTATATCTTCTGTTCTTAGAGCACTTGCAATAGTAAGAACTAGTTACTTAAGTCTAAGCCAACATTTTCAATATTGTTAATTTTTAGTAATGACCCTACCGTATGTGACATTCTCATATGATTTCAGAATGTGTGTAAGAGCCTACTCCTTCCATCCTAGAAATATGGACGTTATGTGATGCATATAGGTCAAACTTTTTCTTTAAATTTTGAAGAGAAAAATTTTAGGATGTTACATAAGATGTAGAAAGGGATGTTTGACACTACTAAAAAAACTAATTACAGAACTCGTGAGGAAACCGTGAGACAAATTTTTAAGCCTAATAAATCCGTCATTAGCGCATATTTACTGTAGCACCACATTGTCAAATCATGGACTAATTAGGCTTAAAAGATTCGTCTCACAAAGTTATCGCAATCTATATAATTAGTTATTTTTAGTCTATATTTAATACTCCATGCATTTGTTCAAATATTCAATGTGATAGGTGAAAAATTTTGAGGAGAGAAATTAAACACCCGCTAGGTTTATAGAAAATGCGTACAATATTTATATCTCTAAATAAATTTATTAAAAAATATATTTGATGATCTATCTAATAATATTGATCATGTATTATAAATATTAATATTATATTTTATATAATTGGTTAAAGTTAGAAAATTCTTCCTCTATTCATTTATCTCCTTCATCTAAGCAAAAAACTTTTTATTCAAAAATCTTCTTCATATTACGTTGAGATTTGCTTGCATTTATTGTCTTGTTGCTACTCATTGGTTGTTCCTTGCCTGTATTTCTTGTCCCTTTGTTGCTCATTGATTAGCTCGTAATGATTAAATGCAAATTGAGTATATTTTACTCGCTCTTTGGTCATTGCGCCAAAGGCTTAGACGAAGAAGATAAGTAAATGAGAGAGTATTGATTTCTTGGAGAATGACATCTGTTTTAGGACAGATGGAGTAATTCAATGAAAAACTAGTTCTACTTCTATTGGAATATTAAAAGAAAATATTTAACTAGCTCAAAAGTCAATATCGTTGGAGCTGCGTGCCCTTTGTTCACCAAAGACTAGTCTACTGCTGACGCTGACGGTAGTCCGGCCCTGTATCTACGGCGGTGGCCTCGGGATACGCGTGCGCACCGGTTCGTCGAGGTTGGACTCTGTCTCTGTGGGAGGATCGCGCGTGCCCCGACGTTGATGCGGCTCAGCGATGGCGAGAGAGCGCGCCAGAGACCGGCAGCTCTGTGATGAGTGTGCCATGTGTTCGGCACGGCGGCAGGCTGTCCGGCCGGCTCGCGTCACCACCACCGGCCCTCGATCTGGGCGTCGGCCGGCCGGTTACCCAGCTGAGCTGAGGCCGCCGTCTGCAATCTGCATGCTCCACTGCTCCTCCCTGGTTGCAGGCCTGCCTACTGCCTGGTGGTGGTGGTGGCCTGCTGCACGGCCGCCATTGCCAGGCACCCACCCAAACCGAGCGGCACACACCGCTCGGCTTCCCATCCCATGCCATTTACTCCCATGACGTTAGGGTTCGGGGAAGGAATTGCCGTGCGCCTGCACAAGCACAGGCAGATTTCCTGACCTCCCTCGCTGGTCGCTGCTGCTGGAGAGTTCTGGACTGCAGGTAGCCGCACGCCGTCCTGGCCTGCTAGTGCTACTAGCTCCCTGCTGCTCCGGTCCGGTACAGCCTGGCCGCCGGATCGAGTCTGGGAGGATTTGTTGCACAGGTGAGGGCAATGAATCGGGAATGTAGTAGTGTCGTCGTCCGCAGGGATGGAGCCAGGATATTTTTGAGGGGGGGAGGCCGTGCCTGCCGGGGCTGCCGCCTGCTGCCGCTCGGCCGCTCCTAGCTCGCCTGGCTGCCAGCTCCATTGCTCCGGCGGCCGTAGGGGGGCTCGAGCCCCCCTAGCCCCACCGCTGGCTCCGTTGCTGGTCGTCCGGATCGATGATGATCATCAGACGAGAACGCAACGGATCAACGGTGCCCCTGGCGTTGCCCGAACTGAAGGTGTTTGGCTTTTTGAGTCGAGGGGAATTTTGTGAATTTTCCCGTGCAGCGGCTGCCAATACTGACGTAAAATTTATGGGCTTGTTTGGCTACACATAATACACTTCAATTATTCATATAGTTTCGAAGAGATTGAGGTGTAATATAAATTAAATTCTACCTCATCAATGCCTTAACTAGGCACTGTACGGAGCAAGAGACGGCAGCCGGCAGCCCCCGCTGCCGTGGACGACGTCTTCCTCGTCGGCCTGCGCGATTTTGCTGCCGGCGCCGGTTGACATTTGCGTGATTCGGTGCGGTACGAGTGTACCACGACCACGATTCTTGGAGCGTGACGCCGTCCATAAATGACAAATCTCAGTACCCGTGCGGACGGACAGCCAGCTGCACTGCATGCATGCATTGCCGTTGCCCCCACCGCACGTGACGAGCTAGTGCACCCAACACGTTGCGCGCGCGCACTCACGTCACGTACGTACGCGCCCGCGGCCGGACAGCCCGACGACGGCCAGTGCCGTCGT
The DNA here is from genome assembly GCA_015844335.1 of Chrysopogon serrulatus. Lineage (NCBI taxonomy): Eukaryota > Viridiplantae > Streptophyta > Magnoliopsida > Poales > Poaceae > Chrysopogon > Chrysopogon serrulatus. The sequence continues at coordinate 46,873 of JADLZL010003915.1, forward strand.
CGTCCTCGCCCATGCATTCTTCTGGATTAAACGACGGCCGACCAGACCACGACGCGCGCGTGCACACAGCACACAAAATAAGTTGTACCGAGACGCTCAGCACTCAGAAGGCACACAGCACACAGCGCACAGAGACACGACACGACACGACACGCCTCGTCCTTGACTGGAGCCGTCTGATCGAGATCAGGCCGTTCTGATGGAGTTCTGGCCGGAGCGCGCGGTTCCCCAGGCCCTGCGGACGGAGCACGGTGATGAACTGATGATGGTGTGAAATGAAAGCAGTAAACAATCCGTAAAAGTAAAAAATCGGATCCGACCGCGCACGTGACGACGGGTCGGGGGGGCTTCTTCTTCTTCCTTCATTCCTCCCGGCGTCCCCGAATCCCAGCCACGTGGGATCATCAAAGTGCATCAAGCCGCCGGCGGGCCGGGGCAGGGAGGGGCCACTGGGCCGCCGGACGACATCCTGGGCCAGTGGGGACGAGGCCGGAGTAAATGGAAGGCTCCATCAATGCTCCGGCCGGGCCGGGCACTGGGGACACCTCACTTACTGGCCCGGAAGCCGGATCCCACCACCGTACAGCGCCGGATCGCCCCGCACAGCTCCGCGATCTCCTCCGACCTGAGGTGCCCGCCGCCCGTGTGCTGGCTGTACGCTGTACGCGCCGAGCGTTCGCTGGGCTTGGGCATAACCGTAGTGAGTTCGTTTCCGTGGGCTGAAATCTGAACGCGCGCGTGCATGGCGCCGGCAGCGGCGACGGCGGCGACGGCGACGGCGATGGCGACGGGGCCTTGTTCGCAGCAGGGTCGCGTAAGTTCGTGTCGACGGAGTGCATGCAGGACACAGGAGCGGGTCCTCGCCCGAAACAGCCGTGGACCGAGGTAAGGTAAGGTCATGTCAGGTCGTCGGACCACTACCGGCACCGGCAGCGGCAGTCCGCAGCTCATCCCTTCTCTCGATCGCGACCTGTTGGGCTACATGGTAAAGACATGTTCTCTGTCTATATGTATATGATGACGATGATGTGATGTTGAATAGAATCGAACACCAGACTACACAGTAGGTTTTTATTACTCCTCTGTACTTACTGTTTTGTTTCCTACTGTAGTTACTTCTTCTCCAATTACTGTATGCAGTAGATGTTTTCTTTAACGTGGATGTAGTAGCCTAGTAGGCCTTGTTGTTTCTGAGGTCGACGTAGTGCAATCTATAACCATTTCTAGTTGGAGCGAGTCCCATCACGTTAATCTACTACTTTTGTTATTAAGTACAGAAAAAAGTAATTGCAACTAGAAAAATAGAACATCCAACACGCCGTGTTTATTTGGTCTTGTCTTTGCCGGGCGGGTTCGGCCTGGCTCTCTTTCTCACGCCCAACCTTTGCATAACTAGCCGAAAAACCGGTCGAAGCAAACCACCGAGAAGCAACCAGCTCTAGACAAGTGAACACGCCGACATAATTCCCCTGCTCAACACACAGCCAGCCATGAGCCATTGTCTCGTCTTGAGACTTTTTCCTTTCTTTTTCGAGACCGGGGATATAGCCCGTTTTTCATTAAGCAGAAGAGAGTGGTCAATAGACCTACACATAATGGATACACAAGGATTCAGTAGGTAATCCATGGATTACCAACGAAAAAACCTCAACACAAACACAAAGCAAGAAAAAAATGGGGGGGCCCTCCACCTAACAACCCCAAAGAAGCTGAACCTAAAACAAAGATCTCTACACCCAAGTAGCCGCCAGCCGAAGCGTAAGTCAGAAGAACGACGGTGGCAAAGCATCCACCGGAACCACCTCGGCGGCAAAGCATCCGCCGGAACACCCTCGAGGACCTCAAACTCCAACCACTCCTCCGAGTCACTAAAGGGCGAGAGCCCCCTCGTGACCACGGGCGAGGAGAACTTACCCGTAGAAGCCCCCCGGCAGCAAAGTATCCGCCGGAAACGAAACCTCCGCGACATCGGCGGCAAAGCATCCGCCGGAAACGCGACCCTGGTGGCAAAGCATCCACCAGAAGACCCCTCGGCGGCAAAGCATCCGCCAGAAAACACCACGGTGGCAAAGTATCCACCGGAAAGGACCCCGACTACGGCTACAACACACACTAACTGGACAAACTAGGTGAAGAGAAACATGAAGCCCAAATAGGTGTAGCGAGACGACCAAACCAAGGCGGCGGCGACGATCCGTGCAACAGGAGGCAGCCTGGCACGCGGCAGAGCTTCGAACTTCAGAGGCAACGCCCTCAGGAGGGGCTGCGACGCAGGGAGTGCCGCCGTTGCCTGCCCAAAAGGGCAAGGTTTTCACCTAGAAATTCCACGCCGGCCGGAAAGGGGGGCGCAACGACAGATGCCTCCAAGGAGGGGAACGGCGCCATTAGCGTCGTCACCGTCGGCCAAAGGCACGGCTTTCGCCAAGCGCCACCCTTCCAAGCGCAGAGAGCCTGCCCGCCCCACGCCAACCTCCCCAAGGAGCGGAATGCGAACGGGCAAGGCAACGCCATCCACGCCACCAAGGCGCCGATGGCGCATCGCCAACGAAGTCGCCCACACCATCGGCGGTGGGGGCAAAGACACGTTGAGGCCACTGCAGCAGCCGCTAGCCCCACATGGCGCCGGGACGGCCCGCCGACGCGGGGGGAAGGCGTAACGAGTGAGCCCTAGCCCCCACAGGGCAGCACGGCCAAGCCTGCACTGGCGGGCCCACCCGGCCGAGCCGGCCGGCCCCGGCCACCCCCGGCCGGGGGAGGAGCACGCCGGCGCCACCCGGCCGGGGGTTGGGAACACGAGATCCACTCCTCGGGGGAGCAGATCCGGCCGGTCACCACCGGGAGGGAGGCCAGCGGCGACCCCAGCCGCCGGAGACAAAGCCGACCCGCCGCCCGCGGACCGAGGAAGCCAAGCGCGCCTGGCGACGGGCGGGGGGGGAGGGACGAGATCCGGGCCGCGGCCGGCGGATCCGGCCCGCCCAGGTGAGGGCCAGGCCGGACGCCGACGAGGAGAGGTGGAGGGGGGAGGAGGGAGGGGGGGGTGGACAGGGGCGCGGCAGGGCTCCCTCAAGGGATCCACCACCGCGCCGCCGCCGCCACCGGGAGGAAGGCGACGGCCCGGTCGGAGAAGGCCGGGCGAGGGGGGGGGGCGGCGGCGGCGCCGCCGCCCCGAGTCGCCCGACTTTTTCCTTTCTCGGTCTTCTTTTTTTCTGTTTTGTCCCCGCATGCGCCCTACTACTTACGCATCGTCCGCCAGGTGTCATCAGCCCACCCCTTGGATGTTTTCATTTTGTTTTCCGGGATCGCTTCTAGGCTTTATAAGTGGGGTTTTCAGTAGAGTTTCTTCTAATAGTTGAGCCGGCCGACCGTTGGATCATTTTAGAGGTTGAATAACCTCCTAACTGTAAATTACATAGGTATGAGACTATACTAGGGTTTTCTCTAAACGGGATGCTGTAATAGAACATTATCCCAAAGTAGTTCTACATATGCTTATAAATTGTTCATTCATGCCATTCTTAATTAGAAAAACTTGCAACTAAATTGTCCATCTCCACTATTAAGGTTGAAAGTATGCATATGAGTGTTCGGTTCAATACAAACACGAGAGTGTTTCAAGTGAACATAAGTAAGTAAAACACATACGGAGCTGCGATGCAAAAGGGAAAACATAAATAATGGGAATTGAGAAGTATATAAATATAAATTATTTTGTAACTAAAGTCTATCTCAACATGGTGAGGATGATAAATATATAAAGTACTATGATATTCCTATATAATATGAACATAGTAGAAATAATTTCAGTTTAAGAAAACTGGCGTCACACGTCAAATGAAGATGGTGACAAATTACGGAGCTGACAGGTCAAAAGGGGACCCCAAGAAGGACCCGGTCGAGAGTGGTGGGCCCCACAGCCTGCCCTAGAGGAGGGGCGGCGGCCACCCTAGCCGCCGCCTCCAAGCGGGCAAGGAGAGCAGGCCCATGGCCCCATATCTTCGCCGCCCCCGCCGCCGCAATAATCTTCTCCGCGAAGTTACCTTTTATTATTATTAATTATTTAGGTAATTAAGATTAGAAAACTGAAAAGTCCGTGTTCGATAAGAACTTTCCCGTTCGAGTCCACTTGAGACTATAAATATCAAGGCATTGTAATCAGATTAGATTAAGTAATTGGGCAAGTCCCTTTATTCCAATCTCTCGCGCCTTCTTGTTCCTCCCTCCCACGCGCGCCACCTGGCACCGCCGCCGCCAACCCACCCTAGGGCCCGAGCCCTAGGGCACCGCTGCTCATAGCGGCCCCCTCTCTTTCCTCCGTCTCTAATCCACTAGCCCCAAATCCACCCTCCCGCTGCGTGTGTTATAGAAACACACGTAAAACATGCATTAAGTTGAGATGCAAAGTACCACGCGTCGACCAGTGTCGACCACCGATGCTCTTGCCCACCGCCCGATCTCCGGAGTGTAGTCATTCACTAGATCTGCCAGTGTCGACCACCGATGCTCTTGCCCACAAGCATGTAACGCCGCGAGAGAGCTGCACATGCCACCGCGAATGAAGGCGCACAGGAACCACCTATGCCTTGCCCGGCCACGTACGTACGGCCAGCAAGTGCCGTCGCGCGCGGCCCACTGCTGCCCCCACAGCGAACACACACGCGCACACGAATTGAAGCACGTACCACGCGCACAACCACGCGTTGCACGCGCGCACTGTTCCCAGGGCGCGCCACTGTATAATGCAGCGTTAACGCATGGCCCGCCGGCCGGCGCCCGACACCCTCTCGCAGCGCAGCCGTAGCTACTGTAGCAGCAGCTACAGGGATTTGGGAGATCCGTGCTCGCGCGCGCACAGTTCGCTGCATGCATGCCTGCGCCGGCCCGCACGCGCAGCCATGGCGCGCGTCAGTCATAGTCAACCACGCCCAGCCTGGTCGGCCGGCCGGTCTGACGTGCTACGTGCTACGTGCTACTGGCCTACTGTACTAGTACGACGACCCCGGCCCGACGCCCACACCCCGCGCGGCGGGATACGAGATCGAGGCTGCCGGCGCCCGGCGGGCTGGCCACCGGCCACCGCAAGCATCACGTACGCCTCGGACCGGACGCGCGGTCGTCCTGCGCCTGCCGCCTGGCAAGTGCCAAGGCCGGCCGCAGGGCGTCGAAACCATCATGAGCGGGCTGCGCCGCAGGCCCGGCCGAGCACCGGACGCACACGCACGCACACAGGCGGCACAGCCATGGTGAGTCGGTCGGAGTCCTGGCCGCTTGACTTTTCTCTACCGTCCAGCGTCAAGCAGCAGGCAGGCAGGCAGGCAAATACGATCTGTCGTGCCACACCGTCGTCCGGCGTACAACGCGTACGTACGGTTGCCGACCGTCGTCCGGCGTCCGGCGACTGCGTGCGCGCAGCGATATGATCGACCGTCTGCGCCTCACCTTCGTATGGATTTTAATTTGCGGATCGACCGATGACCGATCGATGATCGCCGGCCAGACGGCGGCCACACAGTTCTCGATCGCCTCTGTTCGTGGTCTGACTGGTGGGTCCATATATATCGGCTCGCTACGTCGTCCCCGCACCCTACTAGTGACAGACACATGTGTGGCCAATGCAAGCAAGTGGCATGCATGCCCTTATAGAGTAACCTCAACCAGGCAATGATGGTCAAAGATGAGCAATTACGAGGGAACCAGTTTTTATGTGAATCGATCGGATATGATATACTGAAAAATAATAAAAACAAAAGCTACGTATACCACTCCATATCTCATCAGGATGCATTGGCCTGACATGTAAGCTTTCACAAAAAAAAAACGGACCATTGAGCTAAGACTGAAAAGAATAGTAATACAAAATATATTACTCAATGAAAGAATAAAAAAAGAGATCAGAAATGGTAAACTCTTAAAAGTAATAAAGATTTAAAATTACACAGGAACACTAAAAATCTATGAAGAACATGCATGGTAAAGAGACGACCATGTCTAACTTATTTTACAAAATATGAATGTAATAACGATGATAAAATAGAGAAAAGTAGCTTAAAAAAGTATCTCCAAGAGTCTTTCTAAAGCTCACACTCTAAATCATCACTTGGAGAGTAATTTGCATAAAACTCGCTTTCTATATCATTTTACTCTCCAACGGGTTTTTTTTTTCTTGTTTGCACCCTAGCCAGGAGGCAATTCTCATTTTCTATCTTGAACTAGTGAGAAAATTCAAAATAAAATATGACTATTTGGATAAGCAATCAAATAAGCTATATTTTTTTACTAAAATCTATATTCCTATTTCCTAATAAGTAGGAAAGATATAAAGAGTCTCTTGAAAATTTTCTTTAAAAGAAAAAAACTACTATGTAGAGAAAAAGAAAAGTATATAATAATCAGATGAACGAACTATTTTAAGTCATTTTAAAATAAAAAACGCACTATATAGAAAAAAAAAAAAAGCTAACCTAGCTAGCTATATATATCCATGCATATTTGTGCGGCCACTAGCGGCACCACGTATGCATGCATGCATGGACGTACGTACGCAACGTAACTCCTGCGGTGAGCCTGGGGCGACACACTGTTGTACGGCCATACGTGTGCCTGGGGCACGTACAGTACGTTGCTGTATCTCCAGATTTACGAATGCCTGCCTGCCTGCAGGTCAGCATCGCAGCAGTGCAGCGTGGCAAGTGGCATGCATGCATTATTCGAGATACACAGAGATATATAGTAGGATAGGAAAGATACTACCCAGAGATATACTAGTACGCAGCTCCGTGCATAGCAAATATACCAAGATGCAGATGCTGTTCGTGTTTGTGCGCGGATGCTTGCGTCACAGAGTTTAGAGAAACCAGGATCCTTAATTGTATATATTACTACCCGTAATATACGTATATATGGTTAACGAGCGAGGATCAAAGATGAACGTTCACGATGATGGAGACCAGGCATGACGCACACGCAGTTCTTTCTGTTGATTCATTGACGTATTATTAGAGGGAGGATTGTAAACTGGTTGCTTAATCTGTGGATTATAATAAGACAGGCTAAACTCATTTTTTTTAGAATTAGCTAAACTCATTTTTATAAGCTCCGGTGTCCTTGCGTGGGTAACGTTTTGATTAAAAAATACATGTAAAAATAGCTTCATGTTATAATTAATGTACATCCCATGCTATCCCACTGCTGCCGCCTCTTCTGCTGGGAGCAAGGATCGTCGCCGCTAAACCGGTCGATCGCCCTGCTCTTTCCCTCCTCACCCTCGAGGGAGCCCTGCCTGATCTGCACACCACCCTCTCCCTTGTGCTCGGTGGCTCACGCCTCTGCCTCCTCTTCCTCGAGTGGCTTGTGCCTCTCACTCCTGTACCTTGGCCAACCGCTACCTCCATCGACACTGACGTTGGCTCCATATTAAGGAGCTTCATCTCCGCTGTCCATGCCCATGCCCATGTCATCACCACCGAGGGGTGATACTGAGTAAAATTCATGGGTTGACACTTTAAGTTGGCAAGGTTGTCGTAATAAGGATCTCCAAATTAACTCAGAAAATGTCATTTTGGGCGGTCTTTAAATTTGACTCCGGGTGTCTTCTATGTCATGTAACGTAGTAAAAGGTCACATTTTCATATCTCTAAATTTGGCTCTAGTTGTTATCCAAGTTCTGACCTATAGATGACGCTCAGAATCAAGTTCAGTGTTCAGCGAGATGACACCCGTTTTCAGGACCTGGATCCTGCCTTTCCCACTCTAATAAGGCCTGATCAACCCCGGCGGTAAAAAATAATTTGACAGTCCCCCCGGACCACACTTTTTATTACACGCAGATACCCTACTAATTGGACGAGATCGCGTGCGCCAAGATCTTCTCTGCAAGTCTGTGAGGGTAGCTCCGGTACCAAGCTGTGCCCATAGCAGTAGGCAGTAGCAGCACCGAGTGAGCTGAGATCGATCAGATGCAGCTAGCGCTGGCAGCCAATCACAACACTATATGCCATTACGTTACGTTACAACCACATCATTAGCTGCAGGAATTTCGATTTTTGAGCCATATGATGCATGGACCCCGGTGCCTGCAGCAGGTGGTTCTGCATACATACTGATGCACATACATACAGCGCGGCAGTGTACTGCACATACGGCGCAGTACCTGCGATTTTGCAGATGTGCTAATGATCGTGCATGCGTTATTATCACGTGCAAATCACTATGGAGATCCTTATTAGTACTCGTGATAATAGCGCACGTACCTTTGCTCGATCCATCCGACGCGCGTGTAATGATCGAAAGTTCTATACCTAATCATCAAAAGCTGCTATGCTCGCCACATGCAAAGTACGTCACGTACGGCTAACAGCGGCTCCTAATTGCGGGTTTATACGAGTATGCACTGATGATGTAATAATAATATCACAGCTATTCAGCATTATTAGAGTAGAGCAACAGTTGACTTTGTAGTTCTTCTCGTGCTTGCGAACTTATGTAAGATATATATTCACATAATGGAGCTTTCAGCAGAGGAGGAGGCGCGGCGTGATATATGTATATGTAGCTCTATGTAGATGTAAAAAAATGGTCCAAGACATTGTCTTGCACTGGGATCCATCCCCTCCGCTACCACCGCCTGAGGGGGCGAACTGGTTGCGCTCATTGTGCACCTCCGCCTTGGCGTTGTAGCTGCGGTGGTCGCTCAACATTGCTACGAGTCAAGGGCGATGGAAGCGACGATGGGGTTTGAGAGAGGAGGGTGGAGTGTGCAACAGGGCGCTCATAGATTGCGCTTACATACATTATTAATAATCTGGAAACGCGCCTTTAGAACCTGCTGCATTTACCCATCGCCTCTAAAACTACAATCATTTCCAATGGTGCTTCTGCAGAGGCAATTGTAGAGTTGGATGGCTTTAGAGCCATCTTTAAAGATGCATCTTTAGCCACCTCTATTCACAAAAGGGTACCGTTGCTCAAAATCATTTTTGTAGTTGTGACCAAGTACTAGAGGGATCACAAGGTGTGGCAGAACCTTCCAAATTATATGGCCCACAAGCACCGACATTGTCCTAAAGACCTTTGTCACCGCACTTGAGTACCACATAACCTAGAATGTTCCGTCGGGTGAACCCCGATAAACCACAATTCCTCCGGGATCGATACTTACAGAGACATCACAAAGATTACAACAATTTTCATACAAAATACCGAGTAGCGGAAGACTTACAATAACTTAATTTTACAAACTTTTTGTCAAACTTATATAAACCGTAGTAGCGTTATTACAAAAACAAGCGGAAGTATCATTACTTAACTTTATTACACTCACGCAACGAAAGTGCCCTGCCCACGGGCCACACAATCTATTCCTCGTCAGTCACTTCCTCGATCACCGTCATGCAACAAGGGCCGTAGCACTCTTGTCCATGCGGTTCACCTGCAACAGGGGTTAAACAAACCCCGAGTACAAAAAGTACTCCGCAAGACTTACCCGACCAAAAATTAGGGAGAAGACTCAGGAATGCTGGCTAATAGGAGTCAAGGTAAGGCTTTAGCAAGATCAAATGACACATTTGCAAAAGAGACTAAGCCAGTCCTTACTTTACTACATCAATCACTTGTCAACCGGATTCAAAACTTTCCATCATCAACTTCCATTATTACTACGATGTTGGTGCTAGGATCAAGTCTCCCATATCGTGGAGCAACGACGATTCGAATCGCTTCATATACCCATTTGGGGCTTCTAGCCACACGATGTATGCAGGACCGAACATCGCACATACATCAACTCACGCTTGCATTTCTCCCCGCCGAACGGGTCCTAGCCACGAGAGTACAAAGACACCACCTTCCTACGCCGTCGGTCACAACCGCCGACGGGTATACCCGTAGTATGGGTACACGCTACTTCCCCGTGCGGTTGTCCGTTCTCGCATGGATCATACAAGGGAGCTTACCGCCATTAGCATGCGACTAGTACTATCCAATAACCTCATGATCCAAGGGCCAAGGCAACGAACGGTGCTTAACCGACTCACAAGTGGACGACACTACACCAGGGCACTAGCCCTTCCTGATGCAAGTCACTCCACCCGGTCTCAATTTACTCATCATCATGCTCTTGTTGCGTACCCTTGACCCGATCAAAGTGAAGGGATACCAACAAGTAACATCAGGTTTTCGTAATTGCCCTCAAGGGGGAACTTTTGTTATCACACCTTTAAAAACATTTCATCAAACTCCTACACTAGTAGCCGGGCTAAGCGAGTACTAAGCATTTCGAAATCAAAACAGGTATACAGGGTAATGTATCAAGGTACGGTAAATGCATCAAAGTAGGGTAGCACACAACTCGTACACCTAATGCATTACATCATCACATAAAATCATAAAAACTTTTCAAAATACAAGGATGGGTTTGTATGCATCCGGGGCTTGCCTTGGGGCTTGACGAAGTTAGGAGTAGTGATGACACCTTTGTTGAGATCGGGGACCAACCTCTTCACACCGATAACCTTCCTCCGAGACGGAGTCGGATCAACTACACGATTGAGATGCATGATTACAAAGGCAAAAGAATAAAAGAACATGCGATAATGATGCAACGATGGTTAACCTATCTTGAGTACAACTTCCCTTCATGGTATAGTTGCACTAAGAAGGTATAACTAGCGTCGACGACGACGGACTAGCGATACGCAATCAATATAAAATGCCGAAGGTCATTAGGGTTAATGACCTAGGGTCATCACTCAATCCCAAAATCAAGCAACACTAACAGTGATTAAGGGTGATTACTAATTGATTAACCATTTTTACAGTTGTTGAAAGCCACTAATTAACTTGCTAATTGGGGATTAATTAAACCCTAATTAATTAAAGAATTAACTAATTAAACATTGATTAATTAAGGTATTAATTAAGCATAATACAAAAATTAACCAAATCATGATCAAACTTCATAATTAGGATCATTATCATCTAAGTAGCACACAAAATAAATTTCATGATTTTTGGAGTTATATTTTATTTATTAAAAATCATGGAAGTTGCATTTATCAATTAAAAGAGCTATTTATTGCATAAATAAAAGTTACTCAAAAATCACAGTTAGCATTTTTCTGGTGTAGAGCTTCACTCAAAGAACACAGAGCATATTTTTGCATATTTTTACTTGTCCAAATAAAATTATAACAAAATTGTGAAAACTCAACATTTAAAAACATAAAGGGAAAAGAAAAGCACCTCCCCTCCTTCGCGGGCCTTTGCGGCGGCCCGGTCGGCTGCCTGCTTGGCCCAAACCCAAGCGCACAGGCGCGCGTGCGGCTCTCCCCCCCCTTCCTCTCACCGACAGCGGGGGCCGCCGGCCTCCCCCCCTCTCTCCTTCCTCCGGGGAACGGGGAAGGCGGCGCGGCCGACGGCCGTTCTCGCCGGCGGCGCCTCCTCCGATGCAACTAACTACAACAACAGGCTCCTCTCACCGAGGCGAACTCGACAAGGTACGATACGGCTATAACGCTCCACCGGAGCACACATGACGGCGACCGCGGCGGGAAGCGGGCCTTGAACTCCACCGTCCCCGGCGTGCGTTCCGGCCACCGAGGGCTCGCTTGAGGAAACCGACCGGCCGAGCTTGACCAGGGGCGTAAGGCGGTGCGAGGACGGGGGCACAGTGCAGCTTGAAACCCACGGGTTGTGCCGACCGCCGCAAAGGGCTCTCGGCGGCGGTGGTTGCCGGGGAAGAAGAAACTGGCCAAGTTTCGCCGGTGGACTCCGACGAGGGAAAGAGGTGCTAGTTGGCTCAAAGCGGTGTGTAAGGAAATAGCGGAGCTGCTGGCGAAGTATTGGAGATGGCCAAGGACAGTGGAGGGCGAATTTCGCCGGCCGAAGCTCACGGCGGGACGTAAAGAAGAAGAAGAAGAAAATGGCGGCCAACATTGGCTTATAAGGAAGAGGAGGCGAACTCGGGCTTGGTTAGGTCCTTCGCGAGCGCCGCCACGCGGCCAGCAACGCGCCCAAGCGCCGAAACGCCGGAGCAGCCACGGGCGGACGCCGCCGCCAGTGCTCGGCATGGGCAGGAACAGTGTGCCCCCCGACATCTGTAGCATAGGGGATATTTTGCTCCTTCTTTTTCAAATTACTCCGTAAATTTGAATAAAAGATGAAAAATTCCCAAAATATAGATTGTGCAAAATTTAATTCTCTACAACTTCTATTTAAGAAGTTTTGTTAGATTTTAAATAGATTTTGAAAATGAAGTTTGAATTTAAAAAAGGGTTCAAATTCCCATTTTCTGGAATTTCAAAATTACTTTTAAATTTTGAATAAAAGATGAAAATCTCCAAAAATAAAAGTTGTTCTATTTTTCAATATCTACAACTTTCATGTAGAAAGGTTTCTCTGAAATTGAATAATTTTTGAATTGGAGTTTAAAATGCAAAAGGGGACTATTCCCAATTTGAAGAACTTTTGAAATTACTTCAAATTTTATTCAAAAACTTGAAAAACTTTATATACCAAAGTTGTAGAGCTCAAAGATATGCACAAGCTGTATTTTTGGAGTTTTCCTAAATTTTGACTATTTTGAAGTGAAATTGAAAAGGGGGCAGTTTCACTTTGAATTTCGGGATTTTAAAAAGGATTTTCAAATTGGATCTTTGGGCAATTAATTAGTAATGATGTGGCACTTTTCACACCCAACCAATAGTACACTTTCAAAGTACAAAGTTCATACTTTGAAATAGTGCCATTGGTTTGGCAACTTTTATTTGTAAAATTAATTATGGTTAGCTCACCAAAATTGAAAGTGAAATTCAATTTCCCACCCTTAGCCATCAAGCTAGGGTTTGAGAATTTGAATTCCAAATTCAAATTTGATTCTTCCTTGCACCTCACTTGACTTGTAAAACACGTTTGGGGTGTGAGTCAGAGTTAGCCAAACACTTGCAAACATCAATGTTGATTTTAGTTGATTGTTTTTATTAATAAAAGTAAACATGTGAGTGAAGTTTAATGGCATTCACATACACATACGATATAAAAGAGCGCAACCAATCCTAAAATAAAATAAACTTATTTTGGTTGTTCACATTAGTGTTCTCTAATTATGAATGCTCATGCAATGATGATGATGACATGGCAGGTTTAAGTTAACGTAAACAGGGGTGTTACACAAGGTTATCGATACTTTAGAAAAAGCCGACGAGAGTGAAAAATTCGCATTCTCTATCTCATTTAGTAGTGCACTTGTATTTCTCGTTTGTGGCTTGCATTTCTTAGTCTAGCTTGCTAGATTAGTTGATAGGGTTTTGAAACTTAGGATGCAAAACTCTTTTGATTTAGAGATAGTAACATTAGCAAAACCGAAGTGTACATATGGATAGTATATTTCATAAGTTTTGATAAGTAGATTTTTCAGAGTATATTTTGGAGCAGTAAATTAATTTAAATAAAAAATTTCAATTACAAAGTTGTATAACTTTTCAAGATCTACAACTTTTATTTTGGTCATTTCTTAATTTAACAAAGTAAAATTAAATCTATTTACAAATCTCACATATCTATCTCTCTCGTAGTTTACTGAAACTATAAGAGAGATATATAAGATTTGTGAACAATGTTTCTACCACTATGTCGGATGATCAAATGACCAAAATGAAAGATGTAGGTGTTGTGAAATTATACAACTTTGTAGTTGAATACATTTTAATTTGAATTAATTTTGCTAACTCTAAAAGTACAAATCGCATTTCTCAAATTTGAAATTTGAATTTTTGAAAGTATCTCGGATGGAGAAACATCCAAAATAAAAGTTATAGATCTCAAAAGTTATAAAACTTTGTAGTTGACAACTTTTTCATTTGAATTTATCTTATCATGCTTAAACTGCAGACGAATCCGTTGAAATTTGAAATTCAAATTTTATAAACGACCTCGGATGGAAAAACTCCTTAAATAAAAATTATAGATCTCGAAAAGTTATAAAACTTTATAGTTGACAAGTTTTTTATTTGAATTCGTTTAGAGTCTCAAACAAGCAATTTTCACTTCGATTTTGTATAATATTTAGGGAACCCAAATGAAGTGTAGACACAAGTGACTGTGTAGTGTAGTGGTAAGGGGAGGTTCATGGAGGGAGAGGTCATGAGTTCGAATCCCGCTCGACACGAAGTCTCGAAAAATGCCACAAAAATCCTGCTAGATAGAGAAGAATGGGTGTTGGCCTGGGTGGGGCCCTCCCCCGATTAAATTTTTTTTTTTGCTATTATTTTCGGGTTTTTTAATTTTGATATTTGCCGAGTAACGGCACTCGGCAAAGGCTTTGCCGAGTGCCCCAAAAAAAACACTCGGCAAAGAGATATTTGCCGACGGATTCTTTTTGCCGAGTGGCCTTTGCCGAGTGCAACACTTTCGGCAAAAGCCTTTGCCGAGTGTAATATGGGCTTTGCCGAGTGCATGGGGCATTCGCAAAGAAACGAAATCCGGTAGTGTTCACCCTCTTCTTAATAATTAGGCATTGTCATCCCTTCAAGGACCATCAACAAAACAGCTACATTCATTTGGGACAGTAGATTGCCGACAAATAATAAGACCTTCTTGTGGCAGATATTTAATAACAAATTTGTAAGCTGCCACTGTCTTAATAAAACGTAAAGGTTGGAAAGTTAGCATTATGTGCAGCCTTTGCAGCTTAGTGGAGAATATAGATCATATTTTCTTCTGATATATATCACTTATTAGCAAGAGTTCCACGGTGCATCTACAGAGAAGCATTTGTGTGTGGCAATCACACCCCCATTTTGGGATCAGATTTGGAGAAGTGGATATCCAAAATCACTCACATCTCCTAATATGTTTTTTATTTTTTTTCTTTGCAGGGCCAACCAATCTGGGCGTTATGGAATATAAGAAATAAGATGGCAACTGAGAAGTTCTTCCCCTAGCTAGCTTCCTCCCCAACTGAAGACATTCTGTGCTATATCTGAACTTCTTGCAGAAGTGGACTTTGCCAACACTACTACAAAAAAGATTTTGCAAGGCACTTCAAAATTGGTCTCGGAGGCGGTTTTGTAAGAAAACCGCCTCGGTTAATCGATTCCAACCAAGGCAATGCCGTCGGCACAAAGAACCGCCTCGGTTAATATATTAACCGAGGCGGTTGTCATAAAAAACCGCCTCGGTTAATTTCTATTAACCGAGGCGGTTGTTTAATACAACCGCCTCCATTAATTGATTAACCAAGACGGTTATTATAAGAAAACCGCCTCGGTTATTCGAGATTAACCGAGGCGGTTTTATAATACAACCGCCTCGGTAAATACATTAATGGAGGCGGTTTTCTTATAAAGACCGCCTCGGTTAATACTAGGCCAGACGGTCCATCTCGGCCCATTAACAGGGCTCCTACTATATATTGCAACACCACCAAACCCTAACTCATCCTCTCCCTCCCTCGGCCGTCATAGCGCTGCTCACTCCCTCTCCCTTAGGTTTCTCCCTCCCTCCCCCATTCCGTGCACGACGGCGGTGCAGGCGAAGGCCCCGGCGTGGTGGCTGCAGGGCGGGCGATAGCGCTGGCGGCGCCCCGCGGCGGCAGCCCTCCACGCTGGCCCGGTGAGCGCGGCGCAGGCCGGGCGGGCCGAGCGTGCAGCGGCCAAGGCGGCAATTGGCGGCCCCTCGGCGCAGCGGCCTCAGGCTGCGGGAGGCGGCCTCCCAGCGGCAGTGCGGCTTCCTCTTGCGGCGCAGCTGCCCAGGCTTCGGCCACAGCGCCCAGGCAGCGACTTCCCGAGCGCAGCCACAGCAGCCCGAGGCGGCGCGGAGTAGCTTCGCTTAGGTACGGCGGCCCCACAGCCTTCAGCAGCTGGCAGTGTTGGAAGCGGCCAGCGGCAGCCTCCCTGCGCCCCTCTCCTCTCCCTTCCTCGCGGCCGGCGGGGCGGTGGTGTTGGAGCGGTGCGGCGGCCTCCCTCGGCGGCGCGGTTAGCTGCTGCCATGTCGGGCGCGACCTCCCTCCCTCGTCGCATGCGGGAAGGCCGGATCCGGCTTCACGCCGGGCGGGGAAGCGGACCGGCTTTCACGGCGGCGCAGGGGCGTGCGGCGGTGGCGCCGCCTCTCTCCCTTAAGCTTCTCCGGTGGCCCTCTCCATCGACTTGCTGGCGTCGGCGGTGAGGAGCACCGGCGCTAGGTGCCCGGATCCGGCGGCCGGTGGATGGATCCGGTGGCCGGTGCTCAGATCCGGTGACCGGTGCGGGGTCCCGCGGCGGAGTGGCGTTGGAGGCCTCCGGCAGCAGCGGCGCGGTGGAGGCGGCCCGGATCCGCCGAGATGGGCTCGGGATGGGCTCGGGCGGATCTTTTTTTTTGTTTTTATTTGATTAACCGAGGCGGTTTTTATAAGAAAAACCGCCTCGGTAAATCTTTAACCGAGGCAGTTTTCTAACCGCCTCGGTTAAGGCCACGATTAACCGTGACCTTATCTTCGAGGCGGTTAGAAAAACCGCCTCGGTTAACCAAAAATAACCGCCTCGGTTAAGTTTTCTGTAGTAGTGCAAGCCCAGCTGACCTTAATTTGCATCGAACTTTATGGCTTTTGTAAAACGATGAGGAAACTCTTTTAAAAAAGATTCACTAGGCATTTCTATCTTTTGCATTAATTATATATAACATATCCAAGGAAAAAAAATAGCCCGCTATTTTTTTGCCGCTATAGCCGAAATAGCTTGAAAAAAGATTGTGCCGCTATTTGCATTTATGCACAATTTTGCCGCTATTTTGCCGCTTAAAGTCCGCTAATTACGGTTTATAAAACGCTAACCACTTTAGCCTTAGCTCGCTATTTAAAACATGGAACATATCCTATCACCGCGTATATACGCAAGAGGCTAATGTGCTTGGTGAGTACTGTTGGAAGTGCATGCGTGCGTGCTGAGCACATAACACAGGTAATCACAAAGTACAAAAGGGGCACATATATACTGCCAGTAGTACTTATATCACCACCCCTTAGCTAGTAGTCGTAACCTTTAATTTTACTACTGCGCATACCATGCACGCACTGTAAAATAATTGTACAGTCAACTTGGACGAACGTGGATCAGTCGAGAGAGGCCTTACACCGCAGCAGCTGAAATAGCCTGTACAAAGTGCAGAGAAGGAGTATTTTGACTCTAATCTAAAAAAGAATATAACTCAAGATTTTTTAACCAAGTTAGGTTTTCTCAAATTTAACTAAGTTTATAAAAAATAGTATCAACATTTATGTACCTAAATTAATAGGTTTACTAGGAAAATATATTTCATAATTAATCTAACTATAATTTTTATTTTAAATCTTAGTACTTTTTATTGATTTAGTCAAAGTTAAAATTATTTGACTGCACAAAATAAAAATTCCATATATGGCGGCTTCACTCCATCTACATCATTTGATCGTCTAGCTTAATTCGCATTTGTTTGCAAGACCGATGTACATATACTATGCTTGTATGCATATCGTTAGCTAGCTAGCTAGCTCATCAGATAGTAAAAAACTACTCCCTTCATATCAAATTACAACTAATTCTAATTTCTTAAGAGTAAAAGCATATCAATTTTAACCAAATTGTATAATGAAATAATAATATTTATGATATCAAATAAATATTATTAGATTCTTTATTAATTATGTTTTTATAGTATACCTATTTGATGTTATAAATCTTTATAATTTTTATATAATTTTGATCAAAGTTGAGACGCTTTGGCTCTTATAAAAATTGAAATGATTTACAGTTTAAAATTAAAGGGAGTATTTAATATTGCAATTACTACCATGCAAAGATCTAGCTGGTTACAAGTTAGTTGATATATAGATAGACACACATCTATCGGGCGCGTGGCTTATAATACTGTAATAATAACTACTGTAGTAGCTAGCTAGCCGCGTTACGGCCATTCCGACTACGCAGTCCATGTGATATCGTGATGTACAAAATCCTTTGCTGGATACGTCCGTAATAAATCCGTATGATGATGAGTAGTATGTATATATGTATGTTTTCGACGATCGTATCAGATCCATGCGTATACCTATATAAATCGTCTTCCACTGTCGAAGTATTAATATTAATTGCCTACTAAATATGTTTTTCAAAAATAATTAAACTTGCAACATGGAAATAAAAAACGATAGATAATTTGGGACAGATAGAGCACAACAGTAATAAAACAAGAGATATATAGGAACATATGACTATGGCCGATGGGTTTCAGGCTATATTAACTATGATGAGATCATCATAACGCGATACATAGCTTATTAGCTAGCTAGCTGCGCACATATTGTCAAAAGCGAAAAATGAATGTGCGTTCCTTACAGCCAATCAATGGAGCAGCTGCATGCATGCTATCTGCCGCGGCTTGCCACCATTTGCCAAGCGATCGATCGAGCGAGTAATGAGCTAGTGGCTCTTTCTTTCCATGGATGGGATGCATGTGTCTACTGTAGTCTAGTGTCATCTATGAACAGTGAATTTGGTTAGGGCAAGTAGTAGGGAGGAGTGGTACAAGCCAGCAGCGCCCTTAAATATCTCTGATGCCAAATCTTTTCGCCTCTGGAATAAGGATCCTGCGTGCCCCCGGCCGGCCGGCCCCCCAATCGAATTCAATCTTGCCTATCCACGTGAAGTTAATACGTGATATCCACTCTGGTTTCCTTGTCCTCCTTATCCCTTTCTTGCTTGCTGGAAAAACTTACAAGTGCCTCTGATACATTTCCTTTAATTAATTTTCAAAACTTCGCACAACTAACGATACTCAACCTCAGCTCCGTCCTAAAATGCAAAGTATACTAGGAATTTTATGACAAACTATAGGGTAAAACAAATACTTACTACTAACATACATGTTATCATCCACAAACCACAAAGAGAGCACATGCATGCTTACCATATTTCGAACCTGGTGCAAAAGACACTAACGGTGGGTGCATGTGATTGGTGTTTAGGGAGAACTAACTCACGTAGAATACCTCATAATTTGGAACTATTTTTGAATGCTTCTTCAATAATGCCTTATAATTTAGGATGGAGTGAGTACTTGAAGAGTAGTATATGTGTACTCTGTAGCGAGAGTGACAATACTACAAAAAGTATCATGATTCTACTGATTTATTTGACTGTACATAACATGGATTTGAGAATTTTGAGAATTGCATGTATAGTATTGTCAAGGCATTGTAAAACTAGTACATATATGGTATGTGGCACATTAAAATTATGGCAAAAGCTAGAGATTTAAGAAATTGTACCACAAAATTATTTATTTTTAAAAAGTATCACAATCTATAGATTTTAATTTAATGTGTGTCAACATATATAGTTTTGTGAAATATTAGGTTTATATACATTACAGCTAGGTGAAATATGTAGTTTGCAATGTGCTCATTGACACAATAACTCAATAGTTTCATGATACAAGTTCTTTATTAAACCTTCAATTTTGTTAAACGAAGATGTACTAAGTAATATGTATACCCCCCTCCGTTCATAACTAAATGGTGTTTTGGACAGCAAAAGTGACTAATTACAAGTCAAATTTGTTGTCTAAAATCTTACATAATTATGACTTAGGGTAATAACTTTTAAATATGTAGATTATCCCTTAAAATCTTGTTTAGGTAATAAATCGATACTTAGTATGGAGTGGAGTGGGTTCCATGGATTTAGGGGGAGGGAGGGATGGAGAGTTCATCTAGATAAGACGTAGGTAGTAATTATGAGTCGTTTTGGCTGTTCTAGATACATAGTAAAAACTATGTATCTAAAAAAGCCAAAATGACTCATAGTTAACGAAGGAGACGTCTGAACACAATTTGAAGGTTCAATCTTGTGAACATTGATCAATGGTTAGTTAAAAAATACTCTGAGATACTGTGGTAAGTAAATGACAACATTGACATTTGAATGTACTTCTCTGTTGTATAAGCAACATTCTTTAGCCTACCATACCTTGTGTACTTATATTTCCTCCTCGGATACGAATCTAAACATATATATATACGGGCACATCGATCATGTCGCGATGGATAAAAATCTAAAAATGTGTGTGCGTGAGAGAGAGAGAGAGAGAGAGAGAGAGAGAGAGAGAGAGAGAGAGCACGCAAGTCAACCAGCTAGCAAAGAGCTGAGCGTGCGGAGCCGAGGCACAGCAGGAGGCCAGTAGTACATGATGGTGACCGGGCCGGCCGGGAACTTAACGGGACGCATCGGGGGTCGATCACATTCACACTATACTACGCATGCATATGCGCACGAAAGATCGCATCAATCGCGACATGAATTACCAGTTGAATGCAGCCGCGGGTACACGCACACGCACGCACGGAACGCGATCATTCTTTTCTTCTGCGCGTCGTCTAGACCGTCTACTAGTGCAGCCAGCGTCCATCTTCTCCATCAATGCACGCCGTCCGTCCGCCCCCGCCGGAAAACAACGATCGCCGGCCGTCCATCCATCCATCGCCGTCGTCGTCCTCCTCGTCGGCAACTCCCCGATTCATGGTGCATTGTTCCAGCATCCATGCAGTTGGCGCCACATGCAATGCACTGACGACGCCCTACTCCTTCCATTCTAAAAAACGTCGTTTTAGACTTTATATGATATCATATTTGACCATTTATCTTATATTAAAAATATTATACAAACATTATTTATTTTATTATGATTTATTTTACCATCAGATATACTTTGATAATAATTTATTTATTTTATAATGTATATAAAATTTTTAAGTAAGATAAATAATCAAACTTAGTATCTCAAAAGACAAATAATATTTTTCTAGACGAAGAAAGTACTTGTTGCTACTACTAGTAGCAGCAGCAGCACTGTTGTTTCTAGTCCTGGTATAGTGTACAAGCTAGGGGCCGGAGACAGACAGAGACACAAAGAGCCAGAGTACGTAGCATGCTGCATGCATACATGCAACTACTACGTCACTACAGATTTTTTCCTTTTTTTTTTTTCTTACTGCTGCTAGAGTGCTACTCCCTTCGTCCTATGGAGTTTGTCGTTAAAAATCCGTGTCCCTCTCATAAACACGCTTTTCTAGTGACAAACTCTATGGGACGGAGGGAGGGAATGGTGGTGAGCACAGTAGTAGTACACGCGTCTTTCCTTCCGTCCCATGGAGTATGTCGCCGGGGGAAGCGTGTTTGTGAGGGGGGGGCACGGTTTTTAACGACAAAATCTATAGGACAGAGGGAGTACTGGATTTTACCAGTGTGTACCTCCGTATGGGAAATGAGTTATTCAAGCTCGATCGCACCTGACGAGCTAGCTAGCTAGCCAGAGGCACTGTCACTCCAGCACTGTGCTTGGCTTGCACTAGATCTTTTTACAGTTTACACTTGCTGCGTGCTCCCGGCCGGCACGATGAGCAGAGGCACTGTACATGCACTGCATGATGATATACGGTAGAAAAACGACAGCATATATAAGCTGGTTGTATGTTTGTCCAACATGCATGTATGGTCCGTCAGTGGTGTTGTGAATTCCGGATGGAAAGAGAAAAGAAAAGGACGGGTGGGTAATTCCTTTCTTGGGTCGCAGCAGCATGCAGGCGACAAGTAAAGACAGCGCCGTAGATTTTGTTTGTAGTTTATTGGTAATAATAAATTTTGTTTGTAGTTTATTGGTAATAATAATGGTCCCATTTTGGAAACTTATTTAAGCAGCATGCTTCTTATTCCCAATTATAGCACCTAATTGAATGCATTTACCGGAGGTATGCATAAGCATTTACCAGAGGTCATCAGTAGGACCCAAAACTAAGCACACAGTATGTTACTCTATTGTTACAAAGAAGTAATTACTTCGGAAAGAACAACTCTTGAAAAGCTCTTGGAGCTGACTATTCACGCACTAGACAAACCTAAGTTGCTGCCTTGATCCACAATCCCCTATTCTTAACATACTTTTTGTATTTCTAATTAATTTCTTAGCTTTGGTACTACGAAAGATCTAGATTTGATTGGAAAATTCTGATCCAGTAACCTTGTCAAGTTTTAGATTATTAGTGGCTGCTAATTAAGTACCCTTCATATTCCATATTCTAAGGTGTATTGACTTTTCTAAATACATTGCTTTTATTATTATGTTTCTAGATATGGACCTCTTCGCTTAGCTGCTTTCGGCTGGTTCTGTAAGAGAGAATAAACCGAAACCAACCGAAATAAGTGCATAACAGAACCATCCAAAACGTCTTATAATTTAGAAAAGAAGGAGTATCTAGAAAAGCTAGGTATCCAGAAAAGCTAGAACATCTTATAATTTAGAATCGAGAGAGTATCACTAAATAGTAACATTGAAAATCACATAATTATGGGATGTCATATGACAATCAAGGTGTCAAAGTCGCTATAGTAGGTGACTTTGCTTTATGGATTCATCAACCATCCTTTATTGGCCATGATATCTAATTTGGAATCATCAATTGCAATTCATGAGGTGATGTGCTGCATGTTTGTTGCTAAGGGTATGTGTTAAAATTTGTACTAGCTCTATGCATGGGAAATTAAATTTCGTTGCCAACTGTATGGACAATGAAGAGGACTATATATCTAGCTAGGCCTTAGGCTTTAGCTATAGTCCTCCAGTGATTTGCTGCCATATTTCTGCATGTTAATGTCAACTCTTTCGCCGATCTTTCCTCTAAGACTTAGCTTGGAAAGTTCATTTACAAAATGCCAGAAATCTTATGACAAAATAATACATAATGCCATGCATGTACGCATATACTGTAATATAACTCGTCATATATATATTACTTTTGACATGACACATATATATACTTTTGTTCTGCAAAGATTACTAATTCATGGTGCAAAAAGTTATCAACATGTGCACATGGAAAAATCAAGGAGCCATCGTGACCAACATTTAAACAACAAAACGGGTTTAGTGCGAGCACCTTCATCTCCTGGCCTAGGCCCTCCTGCATGGGTCGCCCAGTGTTCGTCTGCACAGGAAACAGAAAGGCCACTACACTGGTGACTGGTCTAGCTCGTGCCTAGTCTTTAGAGCAGGTACAGCGGTAGGCGAATCGCCTAAGAGCAAGTATAATAACAGGCTGTAAGCTGGCTAAATGCTGATGTGGAAGAGAGAGAAGAGAAGAAAGAAGGGAAGCGGGCTGTAAGCTTACAGCCAGCTTGGACACAGAAACCAAGAAACTCAGTGAGAGAGATAGGTGGGTCATATAGCCAGCAGCTGGCTGTAACTATTATATGGGTGGGCTGAGAGAAGGCTATAAAAGATCTTACAGCCAATAGTGGGCTGCAACTATTAAACTTGCTCTAACACGTCAGCACCACGAACGATGTGGAGGGGAGAGAAACAGCAGCTTGTCATTGCGTCCGGGCCGCTTGGGGCGAGAGCGCAACCCAATGCTCCATTGCTATGTCTTTGGGTCCCATTGCTCTCTCAAGTATTCTGGGTGTTAAATTTGGTGGAATAAGTCGGTGATAAGACAAACCGGCTGGTTTGGTGTGAGAAAAATCTTGTAGGAATAACTGATAAGCCCGGCTGATAAGACAAGTGAACAGGGCCAGATGTCTTCTCATCTCAAATTTTCTCTCTCTGCATGTGATAGGTGAAAAACAAATATTAGAATAAGAGAAGAGAGACTAGTTATTGTATGCATTAGGTTGTAAGCTTGTCTCTAGATGACTTGGCTTGGCTTATAGCCTAACCTTATTGACCTTGCTCTTACCCCCAGCATGCAGCAGTCCGGGGACTACATTGCAAAGGCTAACATCATACACAACCTTTCGACCACTCATGAGGCAGCACGTGGCAAACCAGGATCGGAATAGTAAAAACTGTTATGTCATGGAGCTAGAAATGTGGGAAAAGGAAATCGTGTGGTTTCCTATCTTGTGTGTACTCCCTTAATCTTCACAAAGAATATTACAATTTTAAGTTTTATATAAGTTATGAACCTTTTTAAAGTTTGATCAAGTTTATAGAAATAACTATCAATATTTATGTTTCTAATTAGGTTTATTTACTATAAAAAATATGGTGTATAATTAATCTAATGATATTTATTTAATATTATAAATGTTAGCAATTTTTATATAAATATAGTCAAATTAAAAATTATTTGAATCTTCATGAACTGATAATTGTATTTTTCGGACTGAAAGGAGTATGTTTCTTCAAACAAACTATATGTGTATTCATCTTCCTCGGAGATCCTATAAACCTGAAAACTCTTTCAAAACAAAAAAAAAAAAACAAGGCCACTAATTAATCTCCCAAGCGACATGACACACCCTCAAACTCCTCTTGGCTTGTTCGGCTAGCCCCCTTCCAAGGGGATTGAGAGGGAATAAGAAGGAAATTAACTTGAAATGGGATTAATCCCTCTCAATCTCCTTCATTCCCCTTCCATTCCCCTCAAAACGAACAAAGCGTAAAGAATGAAGTTTGTTACACCCATATGACCATATTCATGCATGCATGCATGCTTCCAATACCATGGTTGCCTTGCCTGGAAATACAAATTCAAGTGGGGGAAAATACTAGGCGAAATGAAGAAGGGTTTCTTCTGTCACGCATGTCCATGGCTGTGTGTGTTTCTCTCTCCAAAACAACCATGGTGTGACTTGTAGCACCGAAAGAGCAAGGGGCCTGATGAGGCGTCGCCCAGAGTGGCAGAGCTATGCCACTAGCGGACAAGCAACACGCCAAGAGTTTTAATACTAACCAACGGACACACACGACACACACTCTCTCTCCTCTCCCCACTGCCTTTTTAACCACCCCCGCAGCCACAGCCTCCACTCCACTCCACTCGCTCTCACACTCTCAGCTCACTCAACCACTGCCTCCAGCTCCAGCAGCAGCAGCAGCGATCGTCCTCCCGATCCACCCCCGTGCTCCACTCCATCTCACTCACGAGCTAGGAGCTAGCTAGCCTGAGCGGCCGGCACGCAGGAGATGATGAGCGGGAGGCTGAACGTGGCCACGTCCTCGCCGGGCGGCGACGACTTCCCGTTCGCGCCCATGCAGCAGCAGCAGCAGCCGCCGCCGCCTCCGCCGCCTTACGTCGGGTTCGAGCACGGCGTGGCGGGCAGTGGCCAGCGCGGCGGCGGCGGCGGAGGTGTGGCGGTGCACGCGCAGCAGCACCACCTCTACGACGGGCTCGACTTCGCCGCTGCGGCGGCGCTGCAGTTCCAGCAGGAGGCGGCGCCCCACCACCACCACCACCAGCTGCTGACGCTGCCGTCCAGCCTGGGCCCCATGGCGCCGCCGCCGCTGCCGATGCCGATGCCGATGCAGATGCCCGGGATGCCCGGCGACCACCACGTGTACCCTGCGCTCGGGGTGGTGAAGCGCGAGGGCGGCGGCGCGGACGCCGCCGGGAGGATCGGGCTCAACCTGGGGCGGCGCACCTACTTCTCCCCGGGGACATGCTGGCCGTGGACCGGCTCCTGATGCGGTCCCGCCTCGGCGGCGTGTTCGGGCTGGGCTTCGGCGGCGCGCACCACCAGCCCCCGCGCTGCCAGGCCGAGGGCTGCAAGGCCGACCTCTCCGGCGCCAAGCACTACCACCGCCGCCATAAGGTCTGCGAGTACCACGCCAAGGCCTCCGTCGTCGCCGCCGGCGGCAAGCAGCAGCGCTTCTGCCAGCAATGCAGCAGGTATTGCCTCCCTCGATCGTCTCCCTCCCTAGCTACGTATACTAGCTAGACCTAGACCTCTCGTTGTAGCTAGCGGCTACTCCTAGCACATTGCCACCGGCTAGCTTGCAAGCAAGCTGAAAAGCATAGCATGGGACGTACGGAAGCATCGGTAGTTGAGGTTGCCTTTTTACTCAAAGGCTATAGCCGCCAGACGCTGCTGCTGGTCGTCTACACCTCGCTCTCCTCTCCACCACCACCAGTGATCGGAGGACGCTCTGGTCTTCTTCCCTTTCCCTGCCCAGCTGCCTGCTTTTCAGAGCTTGAGAGCTGTACGTACGTAGGTATGGATCCTGCTTTTGGTTCGTGTTCCTTGTCTTTTGCGGCCATGGAAGGCTGCAAGCTCCTGCGACCATCCATGCTTGCGCCTCTCTCACTCTCTGCTCTGCTAGCTCTGACACGACACGACCCAACTTGTTGACTGTTGCTGCTCAACTCAAGCATAAAGCATAAAATCAAGAGCATCCATACCTTATTAGTACTAGGAAAGTTGGATGCAATGCAAAAGCAGGTCGATGAGTTCGGTTGTCGTGTTGTTGCAAGCTAGTAGGATCGTGGATCCTGCCGTTGTTTTCCTGGCCTCTTTCTCCAGTTTGTGCTCTTCTAGCTCTCTGGTCTCGGGATCGCTGGGGACAAAATCATGAAAGAATCTCAAGGGAAAGGCTGAGCTCGCTGTGCCTCGCTTGCTTTAGCTGCAGACTGGCAACTGGCTGCATGCGGTGCAGGATCTCGGGCCAGAGCTGGGCGTATCTCAGGCAGCGCTGGCCTGCTTTACTCTTTATCCATGCATTGACCAACGCGGCTAGCTAGTGGACCAGTAGTCGCTCACCGATCGAGTCCAATTCAGTTCAGTTCAGTTCAGTGTGATTCGATCATACGATACGATAAGACTGCATTGTTTTGTGTTCATGATCCGGCCGTCTTTTTCAAGGGCCGGCGTACCTATAGTAGAGTACGTCACAGTATATGTGTATAGACGACGAGATAGATCGTACGTACTGAGATTTTTGTCTGTTGAATTGTTGTGTGGCTAGGTTTCACGTGCTGTCGGAGTTCGACGAGGTCAAGAGGAGCTGCCGGAAGCGGCTGGCCGAGCACAACCGCCGCCGCCGGAAGCCAGCCACCACCGCCTCATCCAAGGACGCCGCGTCGCCGCCGCCCAACAAGAAGCCCAACGGCGGCTCCATCACAAGCTCTTACTCCACTGATAACAAGAGTAAGCGTCCATCCATGCTTAGTTTTCATGTCCCGTAGTCTTACGATTAATACTCTTGTTGCCTTGACTTGACATGGATCGACGGTACGGTTGATTATCTGATGGTTATCTGACCTGGGCTTGCAATGCAATGCAACTAACTTGTGTATGTGTGATGGATGGGCAGACCTGAGCACGGCCAAGTCGACCATGTCATCGAACACGAGCAGCGTGATCAGCTGCCTGGACCAGCAGGCCGGCAACAAGCAGCTGGCGAGGCCGACGCTGACTCTCGGCGCGTCGCAGGACAACAAGGACCACCACCAGCAGCAGCTGAGCACCATGCTCCAGGTCCAAGCGGCCGGCGGCCACCACCACCAGCAGGAGCAGCACTTCATAACCTCTCTGCAGGTTCACAACAATGGCGGCGGCGGCGGCGGTAACAACAACATCCTGTCGTGCTCCTCGGTGTGCTCTAGCGCGCTGCCGCCGTCGGCCACCGGCGAGGTCTCGGACCAGAACACCGCCAACAACAACAACGGCAACGGCAATGGTGGCAGCAGCAACAACAACATGCATAACCTGTTCGAGGTGGACTTCATGTAGTACTAGACCGTAGAGAGATGGATGCAAAGCGGCGAGCAAGCACGGGAGTACGTCCTTCTGGCAAGGTGTCCTTGGTGTGCATGTACTCCCTCCGTTTCAAAATATCTGTCGCTTCGTTTCCCGAGAAGCAAATGCCGGCAATTTTTATAAATATTAAATATCATCGATTAGTATCATAATTAGTATCATCGGAAAGATCTTTGGATCTAGTTTTTTAACAAAATTATTTGGAGATATAAATATTGCTCGTATTTTCTATAAATCGAGTCAAACTTGTGGCACGCATCCCACGGCGACAGTCAATTTGAAACGGAGGGAGTATCAGTCAGTGTAGGTAAAAAGGAATAGGAGAGAGAGTGAGAGAGCAAAAAAGGTATGAAGTGGGAGGAGAAACAAGGAGAGAAAGTTGAGATCTACTAGAGAGAGAAATGGGTGCAAGGATTCCATCCATCCATCCATCCATCCATCACACTCCATCAGTAGCACTAGCAGCAAGCTGCAGCCCATGCAGCAGTCTGCTGGTCTAGCTAGCTATGGAGAGGTATAGATTAGCTCTTGCTGCAAGGTTCCATGGCCATAGCAAAGCCATGCATCCCGGAAAGCTCCCCCTTGTTGCAGTGGCTGGCTGTCTCTACCTGTACTGCGCTAGCTGCAGCTGCACCCATTGCAAGCCTTTCCACCTTTCCATTTCGAGCGGAGGAAGAATAATGTGTCTGCTATTTCACTTTTTTTCCCCTCTACTAGTTCTTTTTTGTATTCTTGTTGCAAGGTGCATGAGCATGAGGGTGTAGTGTATGTTGTGCTAATACCAAACTAGTAGCTGTTGTTTTACTGTCTCCAACAATTAACAGATGAGATGATAAGGGTGTGTAGTCTGTTGTAAGCTCGACATTATCAGCAAGATTTACCGGCCGTTGCAGGCAGCCCTGGCCCAGCCCGGCCCGGCCTAGCCCACTATAACTCCAGGGCCGGCCAGAATCTTTTAGAATCTTGCGTGACTTCAAATTTTTCGACAATGCAATCATGCAGCTAGATATGCAAAAACGGAAGTGATGATGGATAGAGCTAGGTAAGAGAGTTAGAAACCCCATATATGCAAGCAAAACCATCCATTGCATTGCAAGTTACTACTCACACTTATTGCATGTGAAATGTGGAGCATCGATCGCATTGGATCGGAGGCCCACACACACACAGATCCTGCAGTGCGGATATGATGGGGGGAGAACCTTAAATTCACAAGCAGCTGGGGCTAGCTCTCCGGGCTACTAGGGTGCCCAGCAGCAGCAGCAGGAGGAGGCAGCAGCACATGCCCCACTCTCGATCGAGCGAGTTCATTGATCAGTGCCCTATAAATCGAGATGGATCGGCGGACGCATATGAATTACTCCATGATTAATGGCGTTTTCGTTGTGGTCTGTCTTTATTTCCTGTAGCCGGCCGGCATGTAGGATCGGATGGATCCCGAGATCCATGGATCTAGTAGAGCAAGCTCCAGATACGATCGATCCACCTACCAGTACACAGCCAGTAAATTAACCTACCTAGTCGATCTACCTAGGACGCGTGCATATAGTATATATTATATATGCTTGCATGCATATCAGTAGGCACGTACGAGAAGTATGTGCCCTAGTATTGAATACACCTGCAATTTATTCGGTCTTGTTTGGCTGCACATAAATACATTGCAATACGATTCGAAGAAATGAGATATAATTTGAACTAATTAAATATACTTTAATCCTTTCTAAACCGTATGAATTGAGAGGTATACTTATGTGCAGCCAAACAAGATCTCCATAGTCTATGGTGTGAAGAGAGAGACTAGAGATCGAGTGGCAGGCCGGAGACGTGGAGTGAGAGTGAGTGAGTGAGTTTATGACGTGGGTCTTCTTGGTGTTTGTCTGTTTTGTTTGCCGCTTGTGAATTCAAGGCTGGCGGGGCAGGGCGTCATGCATGCCATGGCTTGCCGATTCGATCGATCGGTTGCATTGCATGCTCGTCGTCCTCCGGGCTCCGGCGATGGCTGCTAGCGAGGGAGAGGGAGATGGAGCTTTGGACCACGCGCGCAGTATTAAAGAAGCGTACTTATTTCGCCAGGACCTGCATCATCTGCATGCATCTGTGGGTGCAGATGCTGTGCGTGTACGGGAGGTCGATCCCTGCTGCCGCTGAGCCTTAGTCATAGGAAGATCATATGCTTAATGGATTCTAGCCAATCTCACATAATACTATACTCATGGGCAACGGATGGGTTGACAACAGGGGAGATACTTTCAGCACCCAATCTCATAATTCCCTATCCTGCTATATAAGTTCTGCTATATATATATAAGGTGTAACTACATTTTATTCAAATCCTATAACATGCTCTCTCTCTATACCTCTACTACATACAACCATACAGTAGTACTAGTGTCTAGTGTTGAGAGAGAAAATTAAATATGTTTCGTGGTCTTTGAACCAAATCAGTTAGTTTATGCACTAAGACGGAGATTAATGATAGACCAGAAGTTACATTCAAAAAATGATAGACCAGAGTAGTTTATTATCTACCGTGTCAAAGAATCTTGCAGAAAAGACCTACTACTTTTGATACTTAAGCTTTCAACATTTAGCAGCAATATATATTAGTCATTAAGCTATCCAATATTATATATGTGCTAAGTTCGAGCATGTAGGTAATAATAGCAATCAATATATCCTAATTCATCATTAACCTCATTAATTATCTATACCATGTTCCCATGGCCGGTCCTGACCTCTCAATGGTCTAGTTCAGGGTAGGAGTTGAGGCCCCAATGAAAAAAGGAAAATATATTCTGGGTCATCTATATCGATACTATAATACTAAAATGAGAAAAAAAGAATATTTCTTCTATCTCTCACTTTCACTCTCTCCATCCCCAACCAAGCCAGCTCCATCATCCACTCGATCTTATACCCTTCTACCCAGTTTATATATTTAATTTAGTATAGACTAAAGTAAAACTAGCTTAAACAGTTTTATCATGCACCTCTGTAGCATAGTAGGTAGCTCAGGGATCAACAACAAAAATCTACTTCTCCAAGTAATGTGGATTTCTCCAATCCTAATGTTTTAGTATTCAACATATTTAGTATAACGTATCCTAGCAAATGCCTCCTAGTGAGAATTCTCTCGTGCTCTGACCGGTGAAAACACTGTCGACGAAACCTATATAGACAACACAAATGAATTAAGTAACACCATCAACACGGTCTATATATGCAACATGCACTTAGGCTTCCAAGCATATATAGCTCGCTTTATATATGTCCTCTATGCTTTCTTGATACCTACTTCCTCTGTTAAAAAAAAAAAATACAATTCTAGTTTTGAATCTAGATATAACGCATTTGTCTAGATTCAAAACTAGGATTATGTTTTTTTTTATGAAAGGAGTAGTCTCTTCCAATGTAAGGGCAGGCATAGTAGTACGTACGACTAGCTATCAAACGCGGTGCTATATCTTCTCCCAGGCGAAGGCAGCGGTGGTTTCCCTCTCCGCCGGCGCGTACTAGGTACGTACGGACGAACATGCAAGGGCAAGCAAGGTGCGAGAGTACACGACGTGGGCTCTTGTGCTTCGCTGCTATTTAGACCCAACCAGCCGGGCCGGGCCGGCCGTGCGACTCACGCAGGCAGCCCAATTGCCCAAAGCAGCAACAGCAGACGTGGAGCCGGGACGGGATGCAGCAGTCAGGCTGTGCTCTCTGTCTGTCTCTCTCTCTCTCTCTCTCGGGGTAGAACGGTGGTCGGGAGGTGCGTGTTGTGTGTGTGTGTGTGTGGCTGAACGCTGTGCACAACTGCACACACACAGTCACACAGACAGGCAGCAGAGGGGACGACGTCATTGCAAAACGGCTGACTCTGCCAGCCAGCCTGTTGCCTACTAGAGTCCACAGATGCGTATGGTCGGTGGCATGGCAGCGGCTGCCTGCCTGCTGACGCATTGGCCTGGATGGGCAACGCGTGTTCCGGCAGGGCGCTGCGCCTGTTGCCGTTGTAACGCTCCACTCCACTGGTTGAACCTGGCCTGCAGGGTTTGAGGGCTTACTTTATATTCGTCATGTCCGTTTGTCCTATGAAGAATCAGACTTATCAATCGTTTAAATAGTATTTTTTTCCCACTCTAAATTAATCGGTTTGTCTTATCAATCGGTTTATATGACTAGTCGAACACCTCGATTATATACTCCCTTAGTCCCATAATATATGTTGTTCGGAAAATGTGTTCTTTACATTTTTCTAGCAATAGATAAAAGGGACGGAGGGAGTATACTAGCGGTGCAAATTGGTGAGTGTTAGGTGCACCTATAAACCTCTTTAGTTCAATTATTTATACTACTTCTCCAAAATTTTTGAAAGGTAGTATAAATATTTAAACTAATAAGATTTGAAGGTGCACCTAAAGGTTACCCCTTTGCACCTCTACTCAGTATACTATGTCCTCATTCCTATTTGAATTTGGAACATTCCAGGATCAGTAGGTGCGCTGCCTAATTGTGGTATTCGTACTCCTCATGTGGTGTGGAGGAGTAACTTTTCCTTTGGAATAAATAAATTCGGCAGCAATATGTCAATTCTCCTAAATCCCAAGTCATGCAGTTCCGCATTGCTGCTACCTTGGGCTGCCCATCTTTGTGTACAGTAATGGGCCAGGCAGTTCACCGTCTGCCTCCTCAGCTTTTCTGGGCCGCAGCTCGTGCCTGGGTTTGTGGGCTTCGCGGGCACCGGTGAGGCCGTGAATTCCGCAACCAGGATGCAATCTGATCGCACACAAACATCTGCTGAGCTGCAGCCTGCAGACTCTAGTCTGGAGTAGAAGGCAATGCATCCAAATAATGCCCACAACCCCTACCAGTAAGAGCTAGGGAGGCACCGGCCCTTCCAAATCACACACACTGCATGCAAAGATCAAAGGCACACGACACATGAATAATTCAGACTGTTATGAGCATCGCTTCAAGCTCTAGCAATCTCAAGCTCACAACTTCAGATCAGAATCAAGCACCAGATGAGATGGCATATACTATATAATAAGTAGGATAGGAGTAGCTAGCTTGCAAGAACGCCTTTGTCCCCAACTGTACAACAGGCAGGCCCTTATACTACATACAGTACACGCGACCCTTTCAGGCTTGGGAGTCTCAAAATCTTGGCAGACCTCGCTGGGGAGGAGGACGACGACGACGTGCCATGATGGCGAGGGCGATGTCCTACTCGCTCATGGGAAACCAGGCTCTGGTAGTAACATTCCGTACGTGCGATGCCGCTGCTGCCGTCTCACCGCGCGGCGGCGGCGCGGTGTGACCGGACGGGCCAGAGCGGCAGCCTCCAGAACGGCCGCTTCCGCGGCGGCTTCGGCAGCGCGCGCCGCCTCCGCCGCCGGCCGCGGCGGCCTCCTTCTCCGAGCTCAGCATGTTCCACATCACCTGCACGTCCTGGTACCCGCAGGTCTGCACGTCCTGGTGGAGGCTCAGGATGCCACACTCTGCATTGGTCCAAACATTCAGAATCATAGGGTGAAAAGATTAATTAATTACTGCTTACTTTTTTACTTACTACTCGATCAAAGTTTCAGTTAAAGCAGGAGATTCCGGTGAGGGAAGAAGAAAAAAAAGATCCAAATGATGAAGCCACAAGAATCACAAAGGGGATCGGGTGGTCCAAGGCCTAATTGTCTGCATACTACACTCCCTACGGGCGGTTGCAAGCAAGAAAGATAGCGTGTCATGAGTCTTGGCGCTCAGGGACCATAACACATTGCTAAATAATAATTTGTTTGTTTCTTGTGATCTTCTTCTCCTTTTGTTTTCCCCCTACCTTTGTCGTTTCGATAAGCAAGGTAAGCGTAGCTCAAAACTGTGTGTGTTCTACTGCATTAATATCAATATGCCTAGATCTGCCGACATTGCAAACAGTCGCGGTGTTCGTCGTCAAAAAGAAATCCTCACTCCACTCCAACATACGGCAATTCGACGAGAAGAGCTCCGACTTTCGATGGCAATGTTGCAAATCCTAAATGTGCGTGGCTAGCAGCTCGCGTTCGCGCAAGAGATTCATGCCATGAACTACTCCATTTCTGCTCCTGTTCTAAGCTTTTGCTCTCGAAGGTACACACGATTATGCCGCCGCGCAGAGCAGAGGTACTGAGGAATGAGAAGGTACAAGCTAGAGGTAGAGAGCACCGGTCTGGTCTGCTTACCGCCCTTGCGGACGCGCGCGCGCGGCGGCGACGGCGAGCCAGGCGCGGCGCACGGGCGCGACCACCCTCGCGCGCCACCACGCCATGACGCGCGTCCCGATCTGCTGCTGCCGCTGCTGGTGACGCCGCTTGCCCGGCGGCTGCCGCGCGTCACCGCTGCCGCCGGAGCCGGCGCACGGCTCGGCTGGCCGCCGGAGCCGACCGCCCAGCCTCGCCGTGGTTGAGGCCCGCCGCCGCAGGCTCGCGAGGAGCCTGCCGCTGCTGCCTTTGTTGCCAATCTCTGCTGACTGGACCCGTTCTCTCTCTCCCTCTCCAAGTACCACTGCTATCACCTTTGCCCCGCTTGCCAGTAGGCGAGCGTTTTATATGGCTTGGAATTTACAAGTTCACTCTAACTTAGGGTATGTTTGGTTTCTTTAGAGACTAAACTTTAGTTTTAGTGTGTTTGGTTTTAGAGACTAAAAGCGTATTAAAGATAGGTATATGTTCTCACAACTTGAGCTTTTAGTCTCTTTTAGTCATCCTTTGCTGACTAAAGCTACTAAAATTTAGTTCTAGCAAAATCAAACTTAAACTTTAGCGAGAGTGATCCAAACATGCCCTTAACCATTTGGCCTTTGGGATATGGTACATAGTTTTTTTTTTAATTGGATTTGGTACATTGTTGAGTGTACAAGTATAACTTGGACTACTCTTTTATAGCAGTGTGTGTTTCATATGACTCTTTCAGAGCAATGAGTTTTCTTGACTCCCTGTTGTTCATGTTCACACTACTGTATTTTTGTCACTACTAGGTAAAAAGTCTGGCATTTCATTCTGGCAAGGATCCTCCTCTACATGGGCTGACGACACCTGTCAGGCGTTACGACTACGGCTAGTTTCCCACGTGACCTGTAGCTGCCAAACCACGATATAAGCACAAACCGGAAGCCCCCACTCTTTTGGCGTAAAATGTCGCTCGCAAAAGTGCTCGCATGCTTGTAAACGACACGTCAAAACCATGTGCCCATGCAGGACTAGAGTACTGTCGATTCCAGTTTCACACTCAGTTAAAAAAAAAATATCCCATCTACAAACTCCCTTCATCCCTTGTAATTCAGCCGAGAAGAAACCGCGGCAACAGCGACGTTTTTGTCCTGCCATCTTGTAGCTCCAGTTGCGATTTGGCAACTGGAAAGGCGTGACATGTTTCTTGGTTGTTGGGAGGTCCTCCGGGGGCTTCGGATGGATGGATGGATGGATGGGCTCAGGCAGTCAGGCTGTATAGGGCATGCGACGAGCTTCACGTGCTCCACCCGATCGAATCGTGCCGGGATCCTGATCATGTAGGGGATGCCCTTCGTCCGAAGCCGCCTTTGGCAAGTGGGGGCATTCTTTTACTCGTCCCGGCACCGTCACCCGATGCCCACGGTGTGAAATGTCACGCGCCCCCCCAGTTTCTCTGAATCTCTCTGCAAGCAGCTGCGTGCCGTGCAGGGCCGATAGAACCGGCGTGTACAGTCAGCAACTGGCTGTGGAAAGAACATGGCAAACAGGACAAGGATAAGATTCGATATGTAGGGGGCAATATGCATGTGTACGGCAACGACCTTGTGAATGAATCAATGAAAATATTTAAATTTAATTCAATTATTGCTTGACAGTATGCAAATGTACCTTTTTTTTTCCTCCAAGCTGCCTGTGAACAGTTTGACTTCCATATACAGTTGAAGAATGGATATGGGTTTCTGGAACTGGGGTGCTGCTGTTCATGCAATCATGCCCATACCGATGCACAGGCGGACGACCCACAAAGCTTCACCCCCGCGTATCCGATGTGAAGATGGGAAGATGGTATTGGGGCCATCAATTATTGACATATTACCTGTAATTGGTATCTGTCCAAATTAGCAATCTTTGCTGCAGATGAAGTGAGTGATTTCACACCTTGCAGTCACAACGTGCATACATACCGCGGCTCTGAGTTGCTATGGATTTGAAGTGACGAGCGGCCGCACTATGGCAACCACCAGATTTCCTTTCCCTGCTGCTGTCCTCGTGGACGGCATGGAGGCACTGTCACCCTGGTGGACCAAGGTACCCTGCACAAAAAGATAACAATCATGTAATCTTGGCTGCTGCCTATAGTCGAACAAGTGAATATGCTGTTCTCGTTCCATGGACCCGATCCTCTTTCTCATGTGTCCAAAATGAGGAGTATCAGACGTCTCTGATATGCTGTTGCTAATGGATGACGCAGCACTACAAACAAAAATAGTCCGTTTAGGTGCCACATGCAGGACGCAGCACATTGCATACCTGTCTGCGAAGCAATGCTATGCATGCATATGGCTGTTAGCAACTTCAGCCGCGTGATAATGTAATGCACTTGGAAAGGTACAAGAAGAGCACATAATAGGGTAGAGAAGAGAAATCATCGCAAATAACTTCAGATCAGCATACAAACCCACATCCATGTGAAGCAGGAGCCACTGACTATGGATTACAGCAGTTGGGCATGATGACACATCTTCACTACAAAAATAAGCTCAGTTGGTATCATAAGATTCCTTATGATATTAAAAGTTCAAAACTAACAAGTGCACATGTGATTATTGGTTCATATTTTATCCTATGCATGAGCTGTACGAGTGTACGGCGATCTCACACACTAACTAAAACCTGCTCACCGCCAGAATACCAGATACATTATTCAACCATAATTTAGATGCCTTTTATACCCAGTATCCATTGAAAAAGAAAATCCATTCAATGCTTATCCTGGATGTAGAAAATGACAATGTCAAGAAGTTCTAGGCTACATAATCAATCAAGGAGACAAGCAGACAGGCCCTGCTGCATGAATAATTTCAACATGATTGAAAAGTTGATAATGGGACCATCCAATCCAATAGTGAAAGATAGCAAGTTTCTTTCAAACTACATACTAGTATGATCATCATACTGCTAGATCAAACTGCTTGGTGCTGATGTAGATTCCAAATTTATAGGTGATCCATTATACAGATAACAGAAACAATAAGTACATACCTGCCCATCATACTCGCTGCTATGATGTATTTAAGAATTGGTAAGTCAGCCAGGCAGAGATAGACCCTGCAGCTGTGAATGAAATATTTCTAGACGGTTGAAGTTGACTGGGAAGCAAGTTCATTGCAATAATAAATTTGAGAGCCTATTGCTAATGCTAATAGTAGAAGGAAAACAAATTTGAGAGCCTATTTCTAGTAGAAGGAAACCTAGTAAGAGTGTGTTACAAGAATGCTGGTGTTACCAGCACACATTACAGCACAAGATGCTCACTGAGCAACACACAAATTGATAAAGGATTTATTTTGTATTGTCGATGCTGATATATTTTTCTTTACAATTGGTCAAAGTTAGAGAGGTTTGACTTAGGACAAAACTAAAATGGCCTACATTTTAGCAAAGAGGTAGTATTATTATAGTCTACTCCTGATTTTTTTTAGAAAAGATAGTCACACAGGGATAAAAAGGCAAATTTCAAATCCAGAGGCCAAAATCTTGTTTTAGGGAAAACTTACCCTTGATTGATTAGAAAAAGGTGGCTGGTTTTCCTTTTAAAATTACAGAACTGATAATTTTGTTTTTTGAAATAAATGTAGTGGTATTCACTGCACAGAAAGATTTAGAGTTTGAGAAACCAGTTGTAGTGGCACTAAGGTAAATTATATTATTCTGACAAAAAGAGCATCAAAGGAGGAGATGAGACCATTTAGCCCATAAAGAGATCCAGAACGCATCCAGTTTTTTTACAGTTAATAAGTATTTGGATTCATATGTAAGCAACAGAATTAACTAAATGATTTAGAAGTGAAGACAAAACATGAAAGGAAAAATAGGATACTTGGCATATCACTAAATTTCATTAGCTTTTTGAAACATATATAAATAATTTAAGAATGAACAGAAGAATTTAAATCACTGATTTGGAATATGTGTACACAATGGAAAAATTACCTGAGCTCACTATTACTGATATCATGATTAGTACATAGTTTGCCTGAAGTCCCGCACCTCATGCAGTCTTACAATTAGTAATGATCTGATGCCTAGAAGGCTTTTCAGAACCCTATGTATGTTTCTACGACAGTGTATTGATAGACACAGTGAAGCATTA
The DNA here is from genome assembly GCA_015844335.1 of Chrysopogon serrulatus. Taxonomy (NCBI): domain Eukaryota; kingdom Viridiplantae; phylum Streptophyta; class Magnoliopsida; order Poales; family Poaceae; genus Chrysopogon; species Chrysopogon serrulatus. Next base: position 84,753 of record JADLZL010003915.1, read on the forward strand.
AGTCAAAAAAACGCACTGGACATGACCTGCAGTACTGCATGAGCAATGATCTGCAAGAAATATTGCGCAAATACACTTTTTTCTCATTCCACATCAACAAATTGAGTACAGTCAATATCTTGAAGAGTGATCTTGCCAAGAAAGAGATCACTTGCATGCATAGAGCACAAGGGGAGACATTTCTTGTTCAGACTCTCATGAATGGCACCTAATCCATGGACCCATTTCTTTTCATTCAACGGATCAACATTTAGGCGATTTTGCAGCAAACGTATTCTGTAAAGCACAGTTTCTGTTTTTGCACAAAAATGTGCTAGGCATGGATAGGAGGTGCCATCAACTGCTAATCTCACCAATATCATTGTCAAGGAACCATCCACAGGCTTTGGGTCAGACAGGTTTTTATCACCCATCATTTTGATCTCACGTTCCGTTGGGAAGTGCACTTCTGCCATTCCATCATCATTTGTTACCTTTAAATCCTTTGTGAAATGGCTAATTGCTTGCCTCTTAGTGCACTCATGCTTCTCTGCTAGTGTCAAGAAGCAGGAGAACCTCAAGTGGTAAGTGACAACAGTCTTGACCATCTTGAAGTCACGGCAACAGCAGAAGAAATCTAACCACCTCCTCCCAATGCCAGCATACCATTTGATGATATCTGCATCATCCAAACAGAGAAGAAGCTTAATTGGCCGTGGCCGGCCCATAGAATTTGTGAATCCAGCAAGCTTTACCGCCTTCCTTACCAGATCTATTGTCACATTGGCCCTCATCTTAAGCTCTGTCAAGTCCTCAACAGTCATCTTCTCATATTGTTTCTCTTCCTCCTCAGCTAGCCTCTCCTCTTCGTCTGTCATGTCATGACCTCTCATGGGCATCAAAAATTTGTCAATTGCCTCCTGGAATTTATCATATGAGTCCACCAAGGCAGGTGGCAATTGATCTCTCACCCTATTCAATGACAAGAAGTCACCTGACGCGAGCAGTCGGTGCCAATATTGGCAATGCTCGCGTGATTCGAAGTATTCGGCCACTGTCTCCTCTGCCCAGTCCCTGAAAACTTGCTGCACCTCTTTCTCGATCCGGAAATCGAATTCAAACTCCTCGCCCCTCCTCATCCTCTTGAACAAGTGGTTCAGTATCTTCAAGCCAAGCTTCTTCCTCCTCGTCTCCCGTGCATTTTTCAGCTCCTGCGCTTTTTCAGCCTTCATCTTCAGATACTTCTTCCTTGCCCTCTTTGCTTTCTCTGACATGGGTGGGTGCAAGACTGACGGTGGCACAGCTTGGAATTCTATCCCCAGGAACTCAATCTTCTCTGATACAGCACTGTGGATTGAACTCCCCAACCTGTCCACCCTCACCTCCAAATCCCTCTCCAAGGCTGCAATTATCCTGTCCCTGATCTCAATCGTGAGCATCTTCGACCCAGATGTCACAACCAGAATATCATCTAGATACCGAACTGCATACACTCTCACAGGTGTATGCCGAACGCTGTCATCCTTCATCCTAGGGTGCTTTTTATGCACTTCCTCACGGATGGCCATTATCTCTCCATCCACAATATTGAAAAATATGTTCACTAGCGTGCCAGTGAGCTCTGATTCCTGTGGCAGCCCGCGCCCGAGCTCGCAGCCCCCAAGCTCAAACGCGACTGCATCAGACACGAACAGCTCGTTCAGGAACTCCAGGAACCCGGGATCATCGACCTTGCTGGAGATGGCACCGAGCAGACGGCGAACGTGGCGGGGGGCGAAGGGCTGGCGCGGGATGGCGACGCGGAAGAACCAGGACGCGCTGGGAATGGACTTGAGGTATCGGACGGCTGCGTGGCGGCCGCGGTAAGCGAAGGTGGCCGCGCGCGGGGCGAACACGGCGTCGAGGACGGAGGCGGCGCAGCGCAAAGCGAGGCGGAGCGGGAGTGTGGGGACGGGGAGCGGCTGGCCCTTGAGGCGGGACGGGAGGAGGAGGCGGAGGTGTGATGATGGGGATGAGAACGCGGCGGCGGCGGCGGCGGCTGCAATGGTGGCTGGTGGGGGTGGGGGCGGGGTGGGGGAGGGATGGGTGCGCGCGGCGGCTTAGGTGGAGCGCGGAGGAGAGGAGGACGGAGGGATGCGAGAGGAGGGGGGGAGGATGGAGTGGAAGCGGTGGGTGGAGGCAGAGTAGTGAGAGCGGCGGAGGAGTTGCTCGAGGTCCCGCGGCCGAGAGCGGCGCCGCAGCTGGTGGAGTAGGAGCAGGAGCAGGAGCGGGAGCGTTGGAGAGTGCGCGGGATGTGGGGAGGATGAAGCAGTGGCACACGCGGGTGTGGGCGAGGCGGTGGAGCATGAGCGGCGTGGAGATGGAGAAGGTGGACGGGCTGCTCGGCTGCGGCGGCCGGGCGGGAGGAAGGCGGATGTTTCCGCCGCCGATCGCTGCGCCGCTCTGTCGAGAGGAGGGGCCGTGGCGCGCGTTTTGGGCTGAGCCGTGAGAACGGGCCGACCCGCGTGCACGGGGCAGCGTGGTCCACTTGTTACGGCGAGACGAGCTGACAGTCGGAAGCCCATGGACCTCAGACTGTTTGGTCCCTCTGATTCTTAACTCTAGCTTCCTTGATTCTATCTCAAAAAAAAAATAACTGATACAATTAAAAAGAATAACTCGTAATATAATTTATTTGTTTTTATAGCCAAAAAATGATTAAATAACAATAAAAAATTTGGCACCAGAAATATAAAGAAATGTATTAGGCACGTATAGGAACCTGGTGAACCTTGCGGCTGTTCCACGCTCTCCTGCGGCTGCGGCTCGGCCGCTTGGGCCACAGGGCATGTGAACGAAATACTGGCTTTCCGGCGCCTCACTGAAAACTATTTGCTGGTGACAAATGTGATATCAGAAGAGGAGCAGAAGATGCACTGGCTGCTGATTTTAAAGGCGGGATGAACAGTGAACAAAAGCTGGATGCGGGCTGCCGAACGAGTGTTGCAGTGCCATCTCTTAAGAAACCATGACAAAGGGGACCAGTCGACTTTTCATCCTATCCTAACTTCGACAGAGCATGCGTTCTTGGCGACGTATGCAATTAACTGCGAGTTCGCAGGCATATGCTACAGAAATCAAGTCGGTTTTGAGCCTGAAAATTCCAGCATGCCAATTGAACTCTCCAGAATGGCAACCAACGCAACAGAGTACAACTTGAACCTCAAAAATAAGAAGGTAATCATGCCAGTCAATACGTATCTGGAAAACTTTACAAGCATGAACTGTTACTACCGAAACAAACAGGAAGTACAAAACAACAGCCCCCAGAAATAACATTATTACAAACTCTTTTGTACAGCAATGCTCTGTTGTCTAAATTACATCATACATATATCCCTTATTATCTCGGGACTCTACCTTTTTTAAAAAAATTAGAACAAATATGGCTTCACAGGGGGAAAAAAAAGGTTTGCAAAATCACAAACAAACCTGTGTGACCTTGGTAGGAAAGAATTGGAGTGCCGGATCACCAATGCAGTGATCTGACACAAGTCATCGCACATGCAAATTGTCAGTGAAAAACACAACTCTGGAGCATGAGCAGCTAAAAACTCACTGGACTTGCTCCTCCAAAACCCACCGAGTGTCCCTTGACCCTGGTAGGCTACACTTACAATGACTCTTACCACTTCTGAATTGACTACAGAGAGATTGCGAGTGCCAGTGCCCGAAAATTTTGTTTTACCTTTGAAACCACTGTCATTGTGCTTTGCAAAGAAAAGTAGTCTGTTTGGCAGTAGCAAGTTTTCAGAACAGCTGAAGGGCAATCTTGAGCCTGTTCTGCTTCCACTTTGGTAGCTTCCCAAATGCCTCCTTTGTCATCCCAAACTTTTCTCTGAACTCTGACGAAGACAGATATGTCTGCGATGTGCCAGTATAGTAGTTTTAGGGCTTGAGTCAGTTGGGCAATGGTGCCATAAGGGCAGAAAGATTTACCTCTCGCTTCGTAACATCGATGTCTGTTGGGGGATCGGTGGAAGATGTCCTCAAGCGGTCATATGGGTATATAGGAAGCCCTGCTTGACCCTCTGCCTGACTCTCTTTTACATCTTCCTCTACTGTAGGAGTTGCAATTTGATTTTCCTTTGTAGGGTTAATTTCCTTGGCATTCGTCTCTAGTTTAGGTTTGCTCGCTTCCGTTTGGCGCTTGCTTGCATCAGGGCTCGCTTGACACCAGAAGAAGATAGAAGGTAAGATAAGCCATGCTTGAAATGTAAAATACCACTATCCTTTTTAAGGATGCTAGCATACCTTTAATTGATTTCGGTATTAGAGTTGCTTTAGGCCGCTCAAAAGAAGAAGAAATTGCAGCGATTGCAGCTGTCTTTGGAGGTGGCTTTGAAGAATCAGGAGATACAGGCTTCGGAGGTTGTTTCCTAACAACTGGTGGAGGAGTTGATAGGTTTCGAGCATTTGGATTCTCAAAGTTAGCAGCCAATGCATTGAAAGCAGGCGACCTTCCTCTAACTCTTACACGATCAGGACTGAATGACATACTTCTGGAACGTTGAGATTTATCAGGTACACTAGACCTTCCAGTGTGTGTTGATGTTGTTGTCCTTCTTTTTGGTTTCTACAAATATTGTAACATGGATTAGCCTAATTCCTTTTTTTTCTCGAAGACTAGGAAAAACAGCACTAGGAAACTGAACTAAACATGTGCTGCCAGCTACAATTTGTTGTTTTGTACATTCTCGCATGTATGTTCTTGCAAGTTGCAAAACACAAGATATCATGAAATGCTAAAAATTTCAGATCTGACCAGCGATGCTTAGCCTTTCATTATCATGAGTTCAACAAAAAACGTAAATACCTAGCCAAAAGGATCCTGTGAAAATGCACCATTGGTTTCATAGGGTCATGTGGCAAACACCAATACATGAATGTGCCAAAATACAATGCTACCATAACTCACACATATACACAGGTACTGTATTTTGTAACGAATTTGATTATTATTTATTTCACTTCCTTTTTAGTTGACTTAGGACATGTTGATCCAGTCAGCCACGCATATGGTCCCAACTGTCTAACAAGATAGTTCCTCCATCCCAAAAAAGGATGCAATTCTAGAATAGTGCTGAGTCAAACTGTCTTAATTTTGACTAAATTTATATAATAAGGTATTAATGCTTATCATACTAAATAGGTAGATTTGTCATGAAATATATTGTCATAATATACCTATTTGGAGTCTTAAATGTTGTTGCTATTGTTCCATAAACTCAATCAAATTTAAGTTAGGACAAAACCTATAATTGCATCCTTCCTGGGATGGAGGTAGTAATTGTCATTATGGGATACAGAAATCTTACATCTGCTCTTGGTTTCACTCCATCCTTCACTATAGATAGCCTCCTTTCAAATGAGTTACCATGCATCTGAAACAACTCACAGGAAAAAAAAAGATGAGTTTAGCGGCGTGATATTTACACAACACCAAAGCCACTATAATCCAGAAGGGAGTGCTTACTGCTGATTTTGCTGAATCCCAACTGAAGAACCTGGTGAAATATTGGGGTTCACTTCCTTCAGTGATGACATAAAGTGGTGTTTCTAGTGATACATTCTCCATTAGAATGTCAAGTTCTAGAAATTTCTGCCACAAAGCATAGTTTCACAATCCACTTTATACTTTGAAAAAAAAAAAGGCTTCTCATTTATAGCACAAAGAAAATATAAATGTATCATATACCTCTCCAATATTCAAAGCCTGTGCTCGTATTTTTGTGTCCACACGTTGTCCAACCCATACGAAGACACATGAGTGACAGTCCAAAATAAATATATCCTCAGTCATCAGATCATCTTGAGTAAAGTTGAATATTTCTCTGACCTACAAAACCAGTTCACCAGCATTAATTATTCAGAACACTGTTTTCATGACAAACAATATATAAACTTCAGCATACGCACCTTAAGCACCCCTTCTCACCCCAAAGTATGCCCACAAGAAAAAAAAAAGATTCAAAAAAGAGGAAATCAGATAAGGTGCACAACAAATTATAAAGACCAATTGAGATATTAAGATAAGAGTAAATTGCACTATAGGTACTTAAACTATTGGGTAGTTCCCAGATAGGTACTCCAACTGAAAAACGTAACAGCTAGATACTTAAACTATTTGGTGGTTGCCAGATGGGTATCAAACTAAAAAATGTAATAGCTAGGTACTTAAACTACTGGGTGGTTCCCAGATGGGTACTCTAATTGAAAAACATAACAGCTAGGTCCTGGATCTTTTATTCTTTGTCATCAACGGTCCAGCCATGGCCACGTAGGCGCCAACGTTGGCAAGTTCTGCGGGAGGAGCTCCTCACGTGGGCGCAGGACCCACGGCCCTCTACGGCGAAGCTGCCTGATGAGGACATCCTCCACTATTAACCGCTGGCAAAGACGCAACAAAGAGGCCAAGTGGCCTAGTTGTAGTCGGACGGCGACCATGTGAGCCTCTGAATAATTCCACCTTGTTTAGCTTGGGAGGAGGAAGCCACCTTAAAAGGGAGAGCCAGCCTTCCCCTATTGGACTAGTCTTTTAGGGAGATTACGCCTTTCCCTGAGTAGGTGTGCCTAAGAACTGTGGGGTCCAGGCAACCTTAATGTAATGGGCCTCGGCCAACCCCACATGGGCCGGATGTATCACCACTGGCCACCTTGACCATGCATGCCATGTTCGGGCGATCTTGTAAGGCTGGATGACGAGCTCGCCGCAGCCGAACACACGCGACGACGATGTGATGAAGGCGGTGCGGAAGCGGAACAGGATGTGCGTGGCGTAGAAGTGTGGTGTTTCGGTAGGGGTTTCAGCAAAATGGCTAAGCCATGGGTGGCGTGTCCACGTCGGCTATTGGCGCCTGCGTGGCCATGACTGGACCGTTGATGACAAAGAATAAAAGATCCAGGACCTATGTGCTATGTTTTTTAGTTGGAGTACCCATCAGGGAAGCACCCAATAGTTTAACTACCTAGCTGTTACGTTTTTCAGTTGAAGTACCCATCTGGGAACCACCCAATAGTTTAAGTACCTATGGTGCAATTTACTTTTAAGACATTGTAGGTACTTAATAATGAATAAATGCAGTGGGAAACTTTCAAATGTGCCTTACCCTTTATAAATGTACAAGCAAATAAATGAGGGTCACTTTCTTGATCCCTCACAATCTTCTGGCTGCCATACTCAGACTTGACTCCAAGTATTTTCCAAAACTGATCATATTCAGATCCTTCTTTGAGCATTCTGGACTGCAGATTTGGCTGCATATATAGCGGATACAAGAATGGAAAGGTTCAGTGTTGTAGTAGTTTATATGATATAGCAGTGTGCAGCGCAACCAGGACAGAAACGCTCAGGTAAAGTATAAGTATAAAGTTACACAGAAGCAATCAACAAGCTAATATGCAGATATGATCCGGAAGCATATATATTGTCATAATACAACTAGACAAGTGATGAACTGATTTAGTGCCATACAATGACTTTGTTGATTTGGTAATAATATGATGTACACATAACAGGAAACAGATGTAAAAATAGTAACTAGGAAATTAGGATAAGTAAATAATATTTTATGATGTTGATGGTGTGCAAATAAGTCTGAAGATAACAATCAATTAATATGTAAAACATATTAGTAGAAATTATATAAATGGCTGTAGTGATTATTAAGTCATCATAAATGCACTAATGCAGTAACTAGCAATCTACTATATAACTGTTTTGAGAAAATCTTTAGCTTAGAAGGTTGACTAGTCATTACCCACTGGTTGCCATCAATCTAGAAATAACAGAAAAAAAAGAAACACAACTAAGGCCTAAATTATCATGGGGATAATGAGTTCATTGAAATGCAGCAGCAACATAGCAGAATGTTCATTTGAATGGTCAACCATGCCAAAATGAAATAATCACTAAAAAACACTCCTCAACCTTGATCACATCAAGCTGCCTCTCAGCAAGCTCTTGGTCCATTGATGAGCTTAGATTACCGATCCATGTAAATACTGTATCTCCATCATGCAGTATGTAACAGTAAGAAGCGTTCAGTGACGATGCTGCCTGTTAATAAGAATCATAGCATTGTCATAACTTTTGCAATGTGGTAGAAGCATAACCCACTAAGATAACAAAGCCATAACACAACCATAATGCCTTGTTTGGAGAAGACAATAAAAATAAAAGTACCGTGTCAACTTGAATAGCTTGCATATTCTCTGGCCCTGAGCCCTGAACTCTAAAAAGTGCAACCCCGTTTTCTGAATAGGTATCATCTTCAATGCCATTTTCTGAGACAAATTTCTTATACCCAGTACTTGTACCTCCCTGTATTTAGTGAAACCGTAAAATACACATATGCTACAATCATATTACCACTGTAAGGAGAATGAATTCACAGAAACTTATTGACATGAATTTGGTTAAAGAACAACCTTGTATATAACCAAATTTTGAAATATTGGGAAAAATTCAATGGGTTCCTTTCCTTCATAAACGCTTGAACCTGAGATGACCAAAGAAAATGAGGTTAGGATAGTTGACCAATACAAAAACTTTCAAGATAAGACTGGAAGAATATTAACCAGAACAGCCTGGAATTTTAAAGACTCAATCATCTTGTCAGCTAGTGAAATGGCTGCACTTCTTTCCTCCTGTTTATTTATGGGAAAAGCAACAACATGGTTAAGTAATCCATCTCAATAGCATTTAACAAAGAAATGAAAGTGTTAAGAAGGCCATAATTGAATGCTCCTCAGAAATAGTGAGTAATATATACAATGTAGAAATGTTGGTAGTATAAGCAACACAGAATCAGTTCCTTGAAGGCTCACAAGACCATCTTTTATAATACAGTGGTACAGTCTCACCAATTTTGATTTTTAAGAATATGCAAAGTATATTATCAATATATATAAGGCTTAATCTTTCTTTTAATGATTCAGCTTAGAACAGCAAATGCATTTCCATTTTCTCACATAATACAAAGCACATTGTTGATAAAGTACAGACATACACTAAATAATGATGAGGCGTTGCATTTCATGGCAGTGTATCAATCATATGTGCAATACAGCAAATGGAAAATGCATTAAACAGTTACCTGGACACTCTTCTTCCCAGACCAGGTACCAATAAGGCATTCATCTCCATTGTCTCCAGGGTAGGTGTATTGAAAGATATAGCAGTCTCCACTGTAAAACTTGCATTGCTCAGAGAACGAAAGGAAGGTCTTATCACTGCCATTCACGCGCCAAACCTGTAAGATATCGGCTACCTGAGATTCTGTACATCTAAATGACACTTTAGTTTCTTTTTTCTCGAACATGCAGGAGAGCTGCATACTTTATATTAAGAAGAAAAAGGGGCAAGACCCTCACAACACACACCCTTGTTTCTGACATTACACATCTGCCCTTCTCTTACAACAAACACGACTATGACATGAGAATTAGAATACCTACTGTTCACTTCCAGCCCTAGGGCAAGAATGAACACACACACACCACAACGAATGTATCAGGTAATATAACAGTACTATCCTACTTGGACAATCAAAACATGGTTATTTTAGCAGTGGTGTTCAAAACAACGTTATTTCATCTTGTTACTGAAACTAAACCCCCTTCCAAGTAGATTTGTGCTCTACTTCTCTAACTAACAATCTTATTCCAGAGTATCAGTTGTATTATGTCACAAACTCAATAAATAATAAATCAATGCCTACAACTGAATGTGGTCTGGTTGCAATATCTTTTCTAAGAAAGGAAGTTCATTGACCTGCAAATTGCCAGTGCAATCAATCTGAGGTAGAGGCTCTTGCTTTACAGGAGCAGCTTTTGCTGGACCCTTGAAGTTAAATCCTTGTCGCTTAAGAAGAGCTACAGTAGGAAATTAGTTATAAAGAAACAGTTGTGGCAAATAAAATGAAAAAAAAAATTGTGGCTCAGATGGTAACCTGCCACTTTTCCTCTGCTTTCATCCGACACAACTGCATCAGCTTTCTTGGGCCATTTATCAAACTTTGATTTGAATGTAACGGTCTCAAACCCTTCCATGAGCCGAATAATATGAGATTTTGGCCGGTTTCCTTCACGTAATAATTCCTGCGGAAGTAAGAATGTGTTTCTGTATGTTTAGAGAAAGAGATAGGCCCAGTATTGTCTAAAATATGTGGCAAATTGAAAAATGAGAAAAACTGGAATGCCAGGGCTGAATCTCTGATGATGATTTTTAACTAATATTGGTGTTAGTAGTCTGCAACACCAGGGATATCTTAAACTTTGATGAAACCCCATATTCTGAATCATGCTGATTTGCTGAACTACCCGCCATGTAAAGTTGAATTGGTCAAAAGGCCTTCTCTTGCACATAAACTTTAACTTATGTCAAAGATGGCACTAATATAACATAGTCGATACTCGGCGTAGGAACTCTTTATTATTGATGCAGGTGAGCACAAACTCTTTTATAGGCAATTTCTAGTTTAATGCCTAAGCTTCCCATGCTTAACAACATTGGCCGCAACATTTCTTAGAAAGTATACATCTACGGTTGCCACATTGGTGATGGAATTTAGCTCTATAAAATCTCTGTTTGACCACATATAGGCCTCCTTTCCCCCTACATCTGCCTAACTTGTGAACTTTGTGGTGCAAGGTTCTCATAAAGTGGAGCATTATCATAACCACTAAATCAAGATTGCAGAAGCAAGACAATGTTACCTCAGCAGCCGAGCCTCCTCTTTTCCTTTCTTCAAGAGTTGTTTCTCTACCCATCCAGACATAAATTTCAGAACCACAGTCTAGTAGGTAACATTTTGTTGAATCTAATAGCTCTCTTTTTAGAATTTCGCAATCAATAGGACCTGATTGGCCCTTATTGACACTGGTAATAAAAAATAGAAAAAAAACATTTCAGCAGAGGAAAAAATAGACATAACCATGAAAGATATAATTCATTCAAAAAGAATTAAATTTGCTATGCTTTGTCTCTTGTGATATATTACCAAAGCAATTTTGAAGTGGAAGTCGAATCTTTCCCGTTGAGTTCAGAAAATGTCTTTCTTGGTAAAGGAGCAAATCCACCAAAGAGACCCCAGAATTCACCGGCATCAGCGTCCGCCATCAACTTTCCATCCTCTATTTGAAAGACTCAATTATAATTCTGAAAGAATATCGGCCCTTGTCCATTTAAGCTTGTATAAACCCTTTTGGCCAAAATTAACTTACCAACCGCTGCTACGTCACATTTCCCATCATGGTTGGTATCTTTAAGATGTTGCACAACCTCAAGTGCTTTAGCCCTCTCCTGAATACTTGAATTTGAACCACTGAATTGGAATATCTTAGATTTTGTATCTAAAATAAATATGTCATCATGGTTGAGTGATGCTCGTGCAAAAGGAACCTGTTGGAGAGAAAAAAAATTGGAATGCGGTGTCCATACTAGGAATCTATGACTGTACAAGGACTAATTGACAAGAAAACCCACCTCTTTAACATGAACAGTATGCTTTCCTCTGCAGACAAATAATCGTGTTTTATGCTCCCGCTCATTTACTTCAGCATGCCTGAAGCCAGATGCAACACCACCTTCCTCTGGGATAATACATGGCTTAAAGTACGAAAGAAATTTCTCAGTCTCATTTCCCTGTACTTCACGGTATTGGACAGCTCTTCCACCAAGAGCAGCATCGAGTTCCACAGTCTTGATTGCAGCTGTACCAGCTTCATCCTATTCATTAATAACAATGCAATTTGTAAATTTTTTTGTTCATTAGCTACATTGCAAGCAAATGAAATGGACTTAAAATGTGAAAGCAAACCTGACTGGTATCTTTGCCGAGCCAATAATGGATATCATGCGGAAAAGAACCATTCTTAAGGGCAGTTGTCTGTTCAAAGAACAAAATAACTATCAATAACTATCAGGATTTCACTCCTGATCAATATGAATATGAGCATATAACTGTAATCTGAGTATCTGCACAATATAAACATTTTATTGTAGGATAAAGAATATACTCAAATGATCAGTGCATCAGAAACAAATAATCCCTTCTAGTATGAAGGATGCATGATTTGATAAGCATGTGAACTGGGGAAGCAAAGATGTAGTGATCTTTGGAGTAAAGATGTAAGCAATGGAAACAGTTGAACTCCTGACATCAGGCAGCTCACAACATTTTTTCCCATATTGAACTAAATATAGGAACTGACACATTTACTATATGAGCAAAGCTGAGTACCTTCAGTACTATATAGGAATCTCCTGTGAAGAATTTCCCATATGATTCCTTGGGAACAGGAACAGCCTGTAACTTTTCAATCCGCCATATTTCCAATCCACTGATCGTTGTTAAGGATAATAATACAGAGATGAATTAATAAGAATCATAGACAAACAGAATTGAATGTTAGTACTGCAGCACCATGCAAACCTAATGTGGCTTATTATCACAAATGTTTACTGTGGACTCAGGGTTCATGAAATATATTTTGTGGTCGACCTACAAGTTTTTAAAGAATTTTTTACTTGACACTATGGCATCAAGGACTAGTTCAAAATAATAATAGTACAACTGTAATGAGAAAAATGATGGCACATGACATTCTTGGAACGAAACGACGTGCAGCGATAAGTACATATATTGTGATAAGTAGCAAATTAGAAACTGAAGGATACTCTTTTTGACCTGCACCTTGAAAAACAGGATCCACCTCCCTCATTGAAACAGCCATAGGACCCCTAGATTTTGTCGGACTAGTCTTTGGTGGTTTTTGCTTCAGAAGAGAAGAAAAGGTGTGCTGAAACAGGGGGGAAAAAGATGAATCCTCAAAGCAAGCATGTATAAAAGCATTCTTAAACAAGAACATAAATACAGATCCTTTAAAAATATTTAGATGTGGATAGTAAAAAACCAAAATGATATGAATCCCATGCGAATTATTGGACAACACTGCATGCAAGAGTTTCCTATTCAAAATGCCCACTGATAGAATGCCACTTGTGAGTTTGCCTTCATAAGGGCTGAGGACTTCTTTCTATGTCATTAGAATGTCTAGCAATTCCCAAGACCTCTGGTCTGCTCCTGTATAATGATTGCAACTCGAACAACACCCGAGAAACATCCAGAAACTAAGAAATTGGCAATTTGCATGATATAGAGCAAGCTAGTGTCCTGATCACAGTATCATCCGGCTTAAGCAATGTGACAGAAATTGCTTGTATCCAACTATGATGCAGAAAGTACAGCGCATAAGATTTGCAAAGACCAGCTAATTAACTAATGAGCTGTTTGGTTGTCAGGTTGGTAACGTAAACGTAAATAAAATTAAGCTTTGCGAACGTTACAGTGGGAGAGAAAATTTGAACTAAGTTCATTTAAATTTGTGTTACTGGTTAATGAACCAAACAGCACGTAAATTCCAGACAGAACATTACATCATTTGCAGATTCGAACTCCTATACCCACAGAATCGACAGGTGCTTGATACGTTTCCAGGATGTTACGGAACTGCTCAGTGAGTTCCCACCTTCCATTCCGATGAAGTACCAGCTGCCGAATTTGATCAGCCCATTTAATAGAAGGCTGAAAGCTAACCCGAGAAGTACAATGTTTCTTTGTGCAACTCCCGGCCAAAGTCCAATTGAGAAGACATGGCATCCTAGGTCCCACAAAACATCCATATACCGCTCACTAAATCCAAAACAAATTTGATTTGTGTGAGCTTGCATGACTCAAATGCTTGAACACACACAAAACTAACCTAACCCAACCTTGGCTTCCAAAACAATCCAACTGGGCAGCCAAATCCAATGGCCTCTGGAGCACGAATCAGCATCAGGATCAGCACACACAGAGCCATCAAGTGACAGATGAGAACAGGCATAAATCGGACCAAATTCCGGCCACCCAGATCCACCTCACGCCCAAAAAGAAAAAAAAAAATCACTGCTCTCATAAGACTATTCTCCAGACAGCGGCTTAAACCATTACAGTGATCCAACGTCTGATCTAAATCGCACAAAATGGGCATTCCCATTCCAAATGCCAAACGGCCAGATCCCAATCCGCCATCCAGAAATCAACCAAGCAAATTTCCCCACCACTACAACATGCTAAACCCCCATTGATCCACGACTCACTAACAAATCCCAAAAACTCACAGAATTCCCACAGCCCAGATCCGACGCGCCCACCCAAGGCGGGCAGGCAAGCAGAGAACCCCCGCGTACCTTGATCGCTGGACCCGGCGCGGCCATGGTCAGACCTCAGATCGCCAGAAGCCGAAGCCCCGATCAGAGGAGCAACTTAACAACCCGCGCCGCGGGCACCATTAAACAAATCCCCGGCCTTCCCTCCCCACATCATTCCCTTAAAAAAAATGCGCTGAAATGGAGGATTCGGTCGCCACGCACCTGGGCCGGGCGGGGGGCGGTGGCGGAGTCGAATCGTGGGGAGGACTAGCTAGCCAGCGGGTTGCTGTCGCTGCTGCCGTTAGCGCGCGCCCGTGCTGGCGTTAGCCTTTTGCGGCCGGGGGCGAAACCAACGAACGAACGAGGTGAAAGCCTCCGGATTAACTAATAATCCGTAATTAATCAGCCGGCTAAACGGGACGGAGCGGAGCGGGGGAGAGGTTGGGTTGGGGTGGGGAGGCGAATGATTGGAGGCGAAGGCGAGGCGTGCTCGCCACTATGGCGGAGGACAGGACGACGACGAGGAGGAGGGACGAGGGAGAGGGAGACAGGACAGGCGAGCGAGCGAGATAGAGGTGGAGCAGGTGTTTGGGAGTTTGCGCTATTTATATTTTGGATGGAATTCTTCTTCGCTGCGCCGTTATTCTGTCGTGGCTCCTCGGTCGTTCTGACGAGCTGCCCTGCCGAGCTGGGAAAACGGACGGGCGTCTACAGGCGGATGGATACGCCTCATGCTAACGGCGTAGAGGACGACATGGTACAGCTAGATCTGCATAATTAGGGAGAAAAAGAAAGAAAAAGGGAGCCCGATAAAGCGAGAGACTGAAAGGTTGTTGAAAATGATAGGGGGCGAAATGTTCGTCAAACTTTGAAGGTTCCAGCAGGGTGCTTGATATGATAAACAAAACAAGAAATGATAGATAATAATGTCGCCTTCAAGGAAATGAAAATTCACACACCTTGTTTGAAGTTCATGACATATTTAATTTGAAGAATGGTTCAACTTATGCGTTTTAATTCAGCTTAGATAAGGTAAGCTAAAGATTAGCGGGTAAAATTTATACAAAACTTGTGAGTCTAAAATTTGTTGCTAAATTAGAGTTGTGGAGAAAAATACAAAATTATGAGGAAGCTTGGACTCCACTTCTAGAGGAACTAAAAACAAAACAAATTCGGCATGAAATGGTTTGGATTGTTTTAATCGTTAAAGTAAGGGTTATAAGGAAAAAATACATTTTTACAAAGAAGTTTAGTTGTGACTCTACTCCCTCCGTTCCTAAATAAGGTAAGCTAAAGATTAGCGGGTATATAAAAATATACCGAAATTTTAATAAATAATAAATATAGAGTTGATTAGAAAAAATACAAAATTATGAGGAAAGATCTTTGACTCCACTTTAGAGGAACTAAAAACAAAACAAAGGCATGAAATATTTTGAATTTTTTAATAAATAAAGTCAAGGGTTATAAGGAAAAAATACATTTTACAAATTATTTAGTTGTGACTCTACTTCTCAAAGAGAAAACTAAAATAAAAGAAAATTACTACACACACTAGGCTATTGGATACTCAAAGCGTGCAATT
This sequence comes from Chrysopogon serrulatus, assembly GCA_015844335.1. Taxonomy (NCBI): domain Eukaryota; kingdom Viridiplantae; phylum Streptophyta; class Magnoliopsida; order Poales; family Poaceae; genus Chrysopogon; species Chrysopogon serrulatus. The sequence continues at coordinate 100,553 of JADLZL010003915.1, forward strand.
GATTGATGGAAGCATACTTGGGAATTACGAGGCTACACAAGCGGTGGTGGATCCAGGCATAAGGGCGTCCGTAGCAATGCGATCGAATTGCTTGCTAGCTGAGGTGGTGCTCAAATAGAATAGAAAAGGAAACTCAATTTGCATGCCATGGAAGCGCGTAAAACGCAGAGACATAGCGCTCATCAAAAGAAGTGCGAGACTAGCGCTTGCTTCGTCGCTAGCGAGTCATTTTTCACACACACACTCTCTCTCTCTCTCCGCCATGTCAGACAAATTCGCATGGCTATGAATTCAATAGTTCGTTGGACACGCCCTAAAGAGCGGGACATGTGGCTCCACAGCTTTTATCTGTCAAAACGGTTGATTTAGTGTAAAAGAAAAACACTGTTGGATATACGGATAAGCTAAAGCAAATAGGGCATTTAGTCTTCTTCATAATTTGTTGTAATAAATATGTTAATTTGCAAAAATTAACAAAGACAGGTTCTCGGAGGTTTTGATCCTAATGAAGACTACATAAGGAAGCTATATATGGTGGTAACATTTGTAGCATCTTGTAATGGCAAAGAGGGTGACCGTGCAAAATCTATGCATTCATTAGCAGGATTTGAGTATTAATCATACTTCAATTGCATTTCTACGGCCCGCCACCTTTGCCAAGAGAATCTTCGTATATGAACACCATTCGGCGTTTCATTCCAAGTAGAATCAGATTTACTGTACCAAAAGTAGAATCAGAATTACCGGCGTCTAGAGAAAGTTTTTACTCGGTCGCATGCTAGCTGGTCGGCCTTGCCTAGGCATATACCGATGTTCTTATTACCGAAAGTACCAAACGAACCAAGGTCAAGAGGCTTTCATACCATACCCCACACAAAGCTGGACCAAGTACGTACCTTGCTGAGCTAGGAACTGAAATCGACAGTTTGTTTGGATTTTCACGTAGCTCATCTTGATTTCCGTGCTAACAAGCTTTTGCTTGCTGCTGCAGGCTCCCACCAGCCTAGCAAGCAGCATCTCGATATCTGGGCCAACATCTTGCCCCTTTTGGCACCCCGTCTTGCTGAGCTGTCTGGTGGCTCGAAGCCATCGGTCGGTCCCTCCATAATCCATCTACTACTCTCCTACAAGAACAGAAAAAAAAAAATTGTGATTGCGCCGAAAGGTGACGAGGATTAGGACAGTCCACGTAGCCATTCATAGAGGTCGGCCACCGCCCAGGCGCCCACCGGCAAACGGCAGCTCAAAAACAAGTCTAGGGGCCGGTAGGACGAAAGCATGGAACGGAGAGCGACAAGAGGCGGGCGCCGGATGGGAGAGCGGACAAAGTCCAATTCCCCGTGCCGCCCAGTCGTACGCAGCGCGGTGGAGCTGGCCGGCTGGGGCCCGGTGTACCGGGGCGTGACAGGGTGGACGCCCGGACGCCCCCCCCTCGGTGCCAGGCGCGAGCGAGGACGTACCGTCCCGTTCAGCTGCGCGCCTGCGGGCTGCGGCTCAAGCTGTGCCTGCTGGTGCGGTGCCGCCGGTGCGGCCTCTGGTGAGTGGTGACTGCCTGACTGGTGAGCCGGATCGACGTCTGAACCGACGGGATCAGTCTGACGTTGCTCTCTGGCTTCTTCTTTTTTTTTTTTCGCGCGGCGTCGTGTGGATGTCGCTGGTGTGCTTGCTTCGCGGAGACAGCACGGGTTCGTCCAGGTGCGCGGCAGTGGCTTGGCCGGCGCGCGGGCGCGGCAGTGGCTCGTGCTGGGGGATGACGACGACAGGCGGCGGAGCAGCGTCAACGCGTCGCGACTTTGGTGAGGCCGTGCGCTCGCCGTCGTCATCAGCACGGAAAGCGACGGGCGACGAGCAATGGCCCCTCAATCCGATGCTTGGGTACAAAGAAGTACAAACTCGTACGGGTATGGCACGAGCTACGAGGAAGACGCGACGACGGCCGGATGTCAGGAAACGGCGTCGGCTTCCCCCAGTTGATCGGCGGCGGAGTATGATTTTTTCTGTTCCGGTTCACCTCGAGATCATAAAGGAGATGGCCATGTGTCAATTTATCACGTATAGTACGCTGTCTTTCGAACACGTATTCTTTTTTAAAAATACTCCCTCCATCCTAAATTACAAGACGTTTGATTTTTTGGCACTAAGTTTGACCGCTCGTCTTATTCAAAATTTTTTGCAAAATATCACTTCTTTTACCGTGACTTGCTTTTTTATTAATATAAGTTCTTCAAAATAACTAAAATTTGACTATTTTTGTGCAAATTTTTTGAATAAGACGAGTGGTCAAAGTTGGAGTAAAAAAAGTCAAACGTCTTATAATTTGGGATGGAGGGAGTAATAACTATTTTTCATTTGAAAATTCATATATAATTTAGAAATTTTATATTTCAAAGGGCTCGAATAGTAGTACGCAGTATAGTGTTCCAGTTCGCTTTTATTCGTCTATTTGGGTAGTCACCTATATTTTGGTACTGTATATTTCTTTTTTTTTCTTCTAAGTCTAGCAATACTGTCTAAACCATAACTTCTAAATTTATTCAAGCAATCAATGACACGAGGGACCCATATGTCATTATCCTCTCGTCGCATAATTTAGCTTCGGCATGAAGGCACTCCCGCGTTGGGGACGGCCACATGAGGAGCTGCACCCCGTGCGGAGGGCTCCTGTCAAGGCAAGCCACCGCGGTGGGCAAGTTCATCGCGCCGGGGCAAGGAGCAGCCACCCGCGCCGTCTAGGGAGATCAATGATGCCGAGCAGAGAAAACTAGTGGGGCAAGAAGAGGGATTTGATAGTCTAGTAGTCAGTGGGCAACAGGAATGGGATGGGTAGTGGGACCAACCAAGGGAATGGTTTAGTAGAGAGTCTGCTGGAGCCTTTTTTTTTTTACTTCACTACCCAATTAGAGATAGGAGGTTAAATAGGGGGTGTTGCTAGAGATGCCCTAAGATGGTAATAAGTTGTTGATTGTTTAGTTGGAATAGATCATGTTTAGTACATGAAAGAATAAAAAAAAACGATCTAACATGAGCCAGAGATTTAGTTCCTTATCTGTTTCTCTATGGCAAGCAGGTATAAACGTTTGGAGTCTTGGAGGTGCTAGTGCTACACTCCTTTTGCTTCCGGTGCTTTTGCGCCTCTATCTTATTTGTAATATAATAATCTCATGTAACAAAATGTTTTCACTCAGTAAATAAAATTGAAGTGCTCCTGCAAATCATTCAAAAGAAAAATAAAATATGCAACATTCAATAATACAAAACAGCTAATAATTAAACATAAAATTTTAAAGTTTAGTTCCTCGACTGTATTAAGCAATCGTACTACATGATTAAACACAAAAAACGACATGTACAGTGCAGGGTGTTCGGCTAGTGGAATAAGCCTGGCCGATAAGACAAGCCCGGCTGGTTTGGTGTGAGAGAAAAAAATCTTGTTTAAATGGTCGATGAGACAAGCGAACAGGGCATTACATTTTTGTACGATGCAATTAGATGTAGTAATACATATATCCATGGAACGTCCCTATAAGATCAAATGGTGATAATAAACACCACGATCCAGAATGCTCACGTACATATGCATTCCTAATTCAGAACAGAGTTCTCAACTAAGACCAACATTATATTTACACAAGTCTCGAGTGTACAGTGTAGTGAGTAACACAAAAATTCCTTCCTGTTGTAGCTCTGCTTTGTGTTGGGTCCTGACCCCGTAGCCGGAGCATCTATCCCAAATTTGAGATATGGAAATATGTGTACACAATCTGTTGTCTTGCCACATCTGTTCTTGGTCATGAACAGTAAATCCACATTTGATCCTTTCATGGAACACTCTATTTTTTTTATTCTCCATTTTTCGCTGATTGATCCATGGTACATATATGATCAAGAATTTCATGCTACAATGATGTGCTGCTTGTGTTTTTCCTTTACTTCCTCATACCAGTCCATGATCGAGCCTTGCAGTTGGATGGATGAATGAGTAGCCCATAAGTCAAGGAAGAGAGAAACCCAATTTGTCAGGCACTCCAACTCCTCATCCTGTCCTTGCAACAGCTTCCTTCTCTTAGCTCCATGAAACATTCGTCGGGTGCTTGGCATGAAGATTCTTGCTCTCTCAACCTGAATATATGCAGTGCCATGCCTAGACCTCCAAAGCATTTGGTAGACTGTCGCTTTCTCATTCTGGCAGAAGTAATCTACTGCTTTTGGCAGCATGATCTCCTCAAGTTGTCCCAAGGTAAAGACAGTATGCAAACAATGTTGCTCCTGACTGTTGATTCCTGCTATTGCAGGAAACTCATCCACAAACAACATGTTTTCTGAAGAGCCATGTGGTGCAAAGAGGACTCCAGCTCTCTGATATGGATGATCACGTTGAGAACTTCTACATTTGGACAGTGACACCCTCTGTTTGTCGGACTCTGAGAATGAGACTTGGCACCATAGACCTACTTGAATAACCGGTTCTAGAGAAACATATGGTGATCCAGATGAGTTGTCTAGCTTGATACCATGACAAAGATTGTGCTTATCATGCTGCTTGCAACAAAATGGGTTTGGGCGAAACCAATGACTGCCAAATCTGTGAACATTGTCCCAAAATTTTTTCTGGTGTGAATCATCATATGGTACCCACGAGAAGTCTTGGGTAGTTAGTTGCATAAGGTTTTTCCTAATATTTTCAACCGTAGACATGAAAAGAGGGGCAAACAGCTGTAAGCACTGAATTGCAACACCAACTATGTCTGTGCTCTCTGAAAGTTGTAGTGTTACAGTAAAGCAAAAATCATCATCCATCACATTATGATCTTTCTGTATGAAGTAAAGTATACCTTGAATTCCGTGCTCTGCACTAATAAATGGTGCCAACCGTAAAAATAAAGGGCATTTGTTTACCCTAGTGATTCTATGTTGTAGTATCTTTCCAGCAAGAAGGTGCCTGATAAGAGGGTCAAAGGGCATGTGACACCGTGGCATGCCACCAAGCTCTAATAATCTCAGAAACTCGCTAGCACCATCAGCAAACCACTCAAATCTTCGAACAACGGAATTGTTCAAGTTGTTGTCGTGGTTAAATATAGAAAAAAACGAATGACCTGGTAGCATGCACAACCCGTTTAGGAAGGGAGAAATTACTTACTTCCCTTTCTATGTGTTCATCTTGTAGGATTCTCTGTCTGCATCTATGCAGAGTGTCATCGCACTCTTGAGCAATTGACCTGAGCTTCCTACGCCAACGCAAAAAGGATGTATCAGTGATATTCCACTTATCAGATGTCTGAAGAACAGCCTCCAGCCTGATGTGTGCCATCTCTAGCCTCTCAAGGTTTCTGAACGCAGTTGAGTTCTGTTTCTCCTCGTATTTTTGAAGCACACCAGATAGGATTTTGCTAACTGAATCCTGAACAACCGCGGAACCGAAAATCTCCGCCATTAGGATTCAAGCATCTGCAATATCCCTTCCTGTTCATTATATTCAACATGTAACAATATCGACGAGAGATTAGATACATGAAGTTTGGGTCACAAGCAACGATTGAGCTTAGTTAATGGGATGAAGAACCTACCTTTGATTGAATTGAATGGACTTGAATGGTGGACAGCTATCCTGTGTATAGATAATTAGATATATCTTGAAGGGAAATCACGCCGAGTGGTAAGATGAGAACTTAAACAGAAGACAGTGCCGTCCAAGGCTTGGGGGGGAAGTGGTAGACAAGCCTGATATATAGAGGGAGCCAAGGTGTCGTGTGGATGATGGTCTCTGCAAGGGAAAATCTTGTCAAGTCTTTGTCAAAGATGATAATCTCTAGCTGATTAGTTCCATGTGAATACAATAGGTCAAACAGGCATCAAGTTGACAAACGTGGAAGAGTTGCACTGAAGTCATGTCGAAAATCAAATGGATAATAATCAATAATGTGGTCACAAACAAGGACAGGAATCAGGAAAAAAAGGAGAAATACAGCCTGAAAATATTCCATCCACACATAGCAGTAGACAAGGAACTTGGAAAAGTCATGGTCGCTTCTCACTGAAAATTTCTGATAAATGAAGCCAATATACGAGTATTTGTCAGTTCATTTTCATGCCATGCTAGTCTGTTACCGATGACCGATCAACTCACTAGCATTTTCTCTTATGTGATTATGTCTCAGTTTTCTATGTTCCCCCTAATTTCTTGGTGAAGTGTAAATTTAGTTCAAGGAAGTACTGTCAGAGTGTCAGTGAAAAGGACTGTCTGTATAAAATGGATCAGAAATACGCCAAAGAATATCAAAGTGCCATCTAACTAAAAGAAGATCACAGTGTTCATTATTTGTGCTTTACTGTTGCTCGTAGTCGTAGGCTAGTTCGACCCTCCTGCTGCAATGCATATGCATCGATCCACGAAGACAGGATACTCTGCTCCTGCGGCAATCGGAACGGAACAAGTTGTGGACTGTGATGTGGGGAGCAAATTCGTACCTCGACTCCTCAAGAGCTCCTGAGAGGGTGGCGGCGCCTCGGCCGTCCTCTCCGATGGCTCTCCCCCTCCTCCTCCTCCCAGTCTCCCACGGCGCTCGGCGCCGCAGCCGCGCACCGCGTCCCTCCTCTCCATCCCCGCTCCCCGGTTAAAAAGGCTCCGCTTGTTTCAGACGGACTCAAAACTGGACGGCCCAAACGATTTCACAGGCCACACAGCTCGTCTCGTCGACACCGACACAATTGCTGTTGCAGGCTTCTGTAACGGGCCACGATTTAGGAGGCTCACATAACATGTCACTGTCACTGGAAGCATAGAGTCAGTCACGTCAGCCAGGCGCGACTCCCGCCACCCTTCTCGGCTCTCGCTTCACCCCAATCAGTTTGCATGGCTACAAAATCTCAACATCTACTAAAAAAAATCTCAACATAAATTTTCTAGCTATACATTTGTATAATAAATATTAAAAATAGCACAACTTATATACACAACCTTTTGGTGTTCAACATATTAAAAGGAATTATATAAACTTATCCAGCACATTTTTACACAACTTGTTCTGCATAAACTTTTATCAACCTAAAAA